>CABFVX010006676.1:0-10587 GCA_902151425.1 Timema shepardi
TGGCTGTTTGTTTGTTTCCAGTAAACTCAAAAAGTACTCATCGGATCAAGATGGGACTTCTTCTATTGTACTCCTTATATTTAAGAATACAGGGTAAGCTATATAGCATCATTCTATCTCATCAGTGAGTGAATCACTATCAAAAACTGACTGCTAGTATGGTTACATTTGCGTCTTAAATTTGTAACAATTCAAATATATTAACGTTTAATCTATACATTTTCTTTTAAAAGTCTCCTTGGTAACGAGGGGTTTGGAAATATCAACAAACCTATTATAAATCAACTTGGCAACGAGTCTTTTGTAAGTATGTTTTCTGTCATTTTATGCATTCACATTAGAAGGTAAATAGTGTTTCTTTCACAAATACAAATATGCATAAGTAACTGTCACCTGTCGTTTAATCTTTGACTTACATAGATAAGGCTAGGTTTATATTCATGCATAGAGCTCAACTAATTGTCAACAATACATAACGCACAGTGCACAATTCATATTTAAAATACAACGATGTATAATTAAATGTAGTGATTAAAGTCTAGTGATAAATAATAAATATCTTTTATTGTTAATTTTAAACATGTCTTTACGTAATAAATACACTTTTAGTACGCTTGCATTTGTGTCTTAAATGTATGTATGTATGTTTTCAGTCATTGTATCATGTTGCTTATGAATTAGGTTTATTTAGTTTGGTTTATTGGTGCTAAATCAACATCACTATTTTATTTGGTGTGATAGGGCGATTACTACAAGGTGCTGTTTCCAATCTACTTCATTTTTGTCAACCTAGGTGGTCTTGGGGTAAAGGACCCGATGTTCGCGGGTTAAAATCCAGTCGGGGTCAATACATTTTTCTTGTGTGATATTAATCCGTAGCACAACTTCCTTCGGAAGATAGATAAAACCGTGAGTCTCATGTTGATTGTGGCGTGTGAAAGAACCCTCGAACGGTTTGTGAAAAATACCTTTCCCGATAAAATAGGTATGCCACTTATCTCATAGAAATTTTCGCTTCAGAAAGTGCACGTTAAACACCTCAAATAAACTAAAAAAATTTAGCATTTTTATTTTTATATATATTATACATAATAAACTCCATGGTTTGTCTGCAAATTCAATTTTTTGTAAGGTTTTCCTTTTTTTTATGGGGCGTCAAACATATAAAAATATTAAATAATCAATTTTAAAATAGCTGTTTTTATCTTGTATACTAAAAAAGTACCCATTGAATCAAGATGGGACCTATTATGTAGTACTTCCTTATTTTTCAGAGAACAGGGTGCTATATACCATCACGTTATCTAATCAGCGAGCGAAAACAGTGTAAAAAACACCGGACGTAAGCAGTGAACTTTCGTCGCGGCTGATAGTGAGGTTAAGCTATATAATATGGCACGTGATATGAGCTGGGGTGTGGAGGGGGAGGGGACGAGGGCGAGTCCGTGTTTATTCGTGAATCTTCGTAATCAGTAATCACATAAAACACTGCTCTTGACTGAGTTTCTTTCTTTTCTAGAAGTTTTATATATACATATATATTTAGCACCACGTCTTACTACGCATTCGAGATATACGCTTTAAGTACTAATTACGCTAATGGATTAGGAATTGGGAGGGTTGAATTAAAGGGAGTCAACCCGCCGCATTTGCGTGGAGGGAGAGTGGATAACCATTTAGGAAAAACCACCCCCAGTTCACCCGACCGAGATTCGAACCTCGATCTCCCCGTCCTCAGCATTCGAGCTCAACACGACTAGCGCGTTAGCCAACTACGCCACCGAGGCGCGTTTTTAGAAGTTGTCAAATGTGTTGATGTATTGTTTAATGCAAGCGAAGCCGCAGGCAAATGCTAATAATAAATAAAGGTGGCGAAATGGACTGGATAAGACGGTTGATGAAGTCATACAAACCGTATCCATGTGCTTGTGTTTACAAAACATATATTTTGAAACTCAAAAGTTTAGAAAAAAAAATTGTTTATGTTTTATTTTATAGTGGCCAGTTATAAGAAAATATGCCTAAAAGTGTCAACATGATAAGCCGAATTTTTAGTTTATTATTTCATGCTCTAATGACCTCATTGTGTCGACGAGCCTATAAAACCTAATTATAATAATATTATTTATTGCAGTATAATACCTCTTGTAGACACAACCGTGAAACAAAAAACCTAACAGGTTTATTAATGGGTTTGGTTTAGTGATTAAAAAGCAAACCATACATTAATCCTCAAATAGGGGTCATTAAAACCTTTTGATAACTCCTTTGGTCAACCGAGTAATGATACCATTTTGGACCCCTTTCATATATTTAAAAAGTCATGGATGAAGGTATTTTTCTTCAATAAAATGTATGTAAAATATTCTTTTAAGACTTCATCCACGGAGAGTCACGCGCTTTTCAGAATTAATGTCAATAGATTACACCATTAAACTTATTTTTTCTTTCAAAAATCAACTCCGTAGTGTTCACCAAAAAAGCAAGTGACGCTAGCTCCATCTACACAATAGGAAGCTAGCCTTCACAGCACCTGTCGCCAGGATTCTTTCTATTAGTTGGTTTAGACACTTGTGACAAAGAGTCCAAGTGGCAAGGTGTAGGTCATATATAAGCCACTTGTGCGTATGAATATATAGCAACAACATAAATCAGCATAGCACACGGTACTCAGAACGCGGAACGTGTATTATCATACAAAAGCAATCGGTAATTTCACGAAAAAGTGTATAATTTAATAGCAAATCTTCATCAGCAAAGGTGCAATGATCTAATTATTATTATTATTATTATTATTATTATTATTATTATTATTATTATTATTAGCACCGCGTCTTACTAACCGTTCGGGTTATACGCAGTGATCTAAATAAATTGTGTGCAAATTTAAAAGTCTTACTTATTTAATAAGTGTAAGAATTACAATTAACCTGATAGCAGAACCGTATAAAAGTGCACTGTAGTACATGCTCGCGTCGTCATCATGATAAAGAATGGATATCAATATTATTAGTTCCCGATCACTGGGCAAACATCACGATATAAGACCGTATCACTTTAATTGGCGCTCGATCACGGGGCTATAAATACCAATATAATTACGTATCTCTATAATTGGCTCCCAATCGTGGGGCAGTTATATAACGATAAATATCGTACCACTTTAGTTAGTTCTCGATCACGGGTCAAATATCAGCCAATTAAATCAAAAACATCATAATTACCGCTCATCGTGGACGCGAACAAACACGTCACTTGGCGCCCATCGCAGGCTAAGGACATCGTAACTGTAATGTGTACAACTTAGTCTTACGAAGCAAATTAAAATTATTTCCACAAGGGTTGATACAGGTGTCTTTAAATAAATATTTGCCACAAAGATATAGTTTAGATGCTCCTATTTGTGAGGAATTGAATAAAAAGCCCAGCATAAAAAGTGCAAAGGTAGTCTCTTTCATTTCCGTGTGTTACTATCCCTCAATGACCTTGAATATTGGTTAAATATTGGCACACGTGTTTGTTACCATTAGTATGTATGTATTCTGGTCAAGTTCTACCAACCAGCAGAACACTACTTTGACAACGCTCTGCTGATTAATTATTGCTCTACTGAATAATTTATAAGATTAAGGCAGGTATGCGTCTATCTGCTTTGTGAAGTAGCGACATTTAGGCTTTCAAGGAACACGTCCTCTCTATTGTAATTTATGGGCATTATTAGCCATACAAGCACAGGACACTGTTTGCTTACTTTACAAACACAGGACACTGATAACCATCCCGGCACAGGACACTGTATTATTAATAGCCTTCCCAGCACAGGACGCTGTATTATTAATAGCCTTCCCAGCACAGGACGCTGTATTATTAATAGCCTTCCCAGCACAGGACACTGTATTATTAATAGCCTTCCCAGCACAGGACACTGTATTATTAATAGCCTTCCCAGCACAGGACGCTGTATTATTAATAGCCTTCCCAGCACAGGACACTGTTTGGTAACCATACAAGCACAGGACACTGTATTATTAATAGCCTTCCCAGCACAGGACGCTGTATTATTAATAGCCTTCCCAGCACAGGACACTGTATTATTAATAGCCTTCCCAGCACAGGACACTGTATTATTAATAGCCTTCACCAGCACAGGACACTGTATTATTAATAGCCTTACCAGCACAAGACGCTGTCTGATAACCTTACAAGCACAGGACGCTGTCTGATAACATTACAAGCACAGGACACTGTAAGGTTGGAGAGTCTAGAAAATAGGCCTACTAATAACAATAGGATGGAACTGTCACCAACAAGCAACATAGAGACGATCGATATTTCTCCTGAAGAAGGAGGAATGTGTCAGTAGCTGTCAATCATTATTTACCTGCCTTTCCCCCCTATAAAAAGTACAGCTCACTGAGAGTCTTCTCATATAAGTGTTTCATGACTTGCGTTCTCACAGGAGACAATAAGTGATGTTATACTCTGACAGGTGACCTTGTGGTCTAGGGGTAAGGTGTCGGACTTCGGTGCTGGGGTCTGGGGTTCAATCCTCGGCCTCGGCACAGATTTATCTGATTGCCAAACCCTTCCTTCACTTCTGACCAGACCTGTATTAATCACAACTTGTGAATGTGTGAAGTGCCAGGACTCCACCGTGGTTCGGATCCCACGTTAAACTGTAGGTCCTCCATTTCATCTCACAATCACCCTACCATTACACATTAGCGTAAGTACGTATAACCCAAAAGGGTAGTAAGACGCGGTGCTAATAATAATAATAATAATAATAATAATAATAATAATAATAATAATAATAATAATAATAATATACTCTGTCGCGTGTAATTTATGTCGTTGCGATATTAAAAGTGTGTCGTCATAGCCTATAGATATCCAAGTAAAAAATGACGCACAACGATCCAAGATACATTATATACAATGGGACATTTTATACAGGCGTCAACTTTTGTGTCGTCATGTTGGCGAGACTGTAGGGCAACCAACCTCTACGTCACGTGTGTTGAAGTCTCAATGTAGCTCAGACCCAGTATCAGCTTACTTTCTGTAGGAGGTAGTCCGTTTCTTATTTAAGGTTAGGTATTTATTGTCTACCTGCTTTATTCATTCCTGAAATGGCGACAATATGAAGAAGATAACGAACGCACGGATCCATCACGAATGGTAGAAAAGAAGAGAATGGCAACCTGGTCTCTGTTTTTCCTTTCCTTCCACCCTTTAAACGACTCATGCATAATGTTGCTTGTATAAAAACAAACGTCCAGGACTTACGTCATGAAACACCTGTATGAAAGGGCCCTTAAAAAGGTAGGATTTAGTAACACACGTACAAACAATAAAGTGGTCACTCAACTTTGGCTTTCAAACAATAAATAGACTGGGACCCTGACCTAAGTGATTTTTCGCGTGGATACGACTCATTTCTCTACAATTTTGGCTTGTGTGTGTCTATATATATATATATGTATACAAAATCACGTCTTAATATTGATTTATATTTATACATAACCCATAACTATTATTATTAGCACCACGTCTTACTAACCATTCGGGTTATACGTACTTACGCTAATGTGTAATGGTAGGGTGTTTGTGAGGTGAAATGGAGGACCTACAGTTTAAAGTGGGATTCGAACCACGGTGGAGGCCTGGCATTCCACACATTCACAAGCTGTGATTAATACACGTCTTGCCAGATGTGAAGGAAGGGTTTAGCAACCAGATAAATCTGTGCCAGGACCGAGGATTGAACCCCGGACCCCCAGCACAGAAGTCCAACACCTTACCCCCTAGACCGCCAGGTCCCTCTAAACCATAACTAATAGTGAATAGTGCAGTGCGCAAAAAGTTGAAACATTATTTTCAATGATGACATATATAACTGATACATAGTGAATAGTGAGTTGTGCATAATTCTTACAAAGTTGAAACTTTAACTTCTTATGCGTTATGCATGGACTTCAGACTAGACGGCCCTTGTATCAGCCAATGAGAATGCTAGGAGAAGCTCTAGCCAATCAAATACCAGTATAAACAGCAGACGGAGTTTAGCTTCTGTGTTCATGCTTGAAATGTCCTGTGGTAGCATTACTTGTTTGTTATTCGAGACCGTTCTTTGTTTTAGCGTTAAGGACTATGATTACATATGTAATTGAAAATAAAAAGGACATTTTACTATTTTTATTCATTTAATAAGGAGTAGGTCTACTATAATATTCTTAATAATAATAAAATCAAAAGGAAATAAAAATAAAATTTTATTTACAAGTGCAGGCAAATTTTTTTCTAGCACTGCGTCTTACTACCCATTCGGGTTATAAGTTTATGTACTAATTACGATGATGGTTTTAGGGATGAGAAAGGTTGATTTTGGAAGAAGTGTACTCGCATTTGCGTGGAGAAAGCGTGAGAAACCGTTTAGGAATAAACACCCTCAGTTCACCCTACCGGGATTGAGCCCCAATCCCCCCGTCATCGTCAGTCTGGTCTTTTGCGAGAGTATCGGCTTAGACCATGCAGCCACTGAAGCTGATATAAGCAAATACACTGTCACTGTGTGTTGGGCAGACCAATCTAATATCTTATAGTAAAATAATTAATGATTGGCGAGTTTTGAAGATTTTTAATGTCTATGCTATGATCTTTAATACATAGCTCTGATTCTTTTTCACGAAACTAATTATTATCTTACAAGTGACAACCAAACTTGGTTCAAAGAAACTACGCGTGATAGCGTTGCAGGTAACTGAGACTAGAGAGAATGCTTCATTTGGAAAAATAAATATATACCATAATTATTTAGCAAGCCTTTATTTTCATGAATAACTTATTGATATACAAGCCTTCAAAATAAAGTATCTCACATTAAAATAGTAATATATATATCTGATATGATAGAATTATCTTATTTTTTAATTTACATGATTTAAAATATTTTTAATGAAGAATATTCAAGAAAGCTAATGTCTTTTTGTCTTGACTTCTTTCACAAACATTTATTTTTATATCGAATACATTTAAATAAGTATGGAAAATTATATATGCATTTTAAAGCAAGTGACTCTTGCACCAATCTGGTAAAGCATCAAAAATGCTAATATTTATTTAACGATATGAAAACTATCAAAACTACATTATACATTAGATTATTATTTTGTGATGGACTTTGTTTATTATGTGTGTATATTAAAATAAACATGTATAGACCGAACTTTAATTTTATGTATGTATTGTTTATTTTTAAAAGATCAACCAGGGGAAATATAGCAGTAGAACACATATTTACAAGAAAAGCTAATTATTCTGTGATATTCCAAATTATTTGATAACTATATATATTTGGTAACGAGTAGAATATTAATACCGAATGAACAAAAAATATAGAATAGTTTTATTTTCTCTGCCAATCAAAAAAAATAATCTTAAAATGATATATTGAACATGTAAAAATAAATTAAACTATCTCAATTCATAAATTTCCTAAGTTTACGGTTTGTAGCTTGAAAGCGTTTTGTGGACAGTGAAGGTGAGGTAATACCGCCCGGCCTAATGGAATGTAGCCTATTAATCCTCAAATAAAGATTTAAAAGATTTGTTTGTTTTGGGATCGAAGAGAACGAGATTTAAGGACAGTATTTTTTGTAATTTTACTAACTAATCTATTTGTTGCCCAAAATTATTACAATAGTTCTTAAATTTAGTTTAATTTTCTCCAAATGGTAATATCAACAACTTTTGAATAGCTTCCAGGGGAATAGTGGACGTTGAAAACTTTTTCTCTTCATTTAAAAGGTCCTGATGATTTCTGAAAGCTCACTATGACAATTATTCAACAGTTGTTGACATCAATATTTGGAGAAAATTAAACTAAATTTGAGAACTATTTTAATTATTTTGGTCAACACATATTTCTGTCATATAAAGTGTAAAAATATTGTATTTACTCACATGGTCTCACCCCCACCACCACCCCCTATAATCAATCAGGATTTATATCCAAATTAAGATTTTGGTTTTGTACGCATAAATCAACTAATTTATATCATAATATTCCTGAATTAATAAAAAGAGCAAAATGGCCGCGAAAACGTTAACACTTGAACACATTGGATTAGTTTGTTTGAAATGAACATCAAAATTTAGTGTAGAAATACACCTGTATCTATGCAAATATCTGAGAAGACTAAAAAATAGTAATTATGGATTGTGTTTGAGATAATATTAGAAAATTTCAGTCCATACAAACATTGCTAGGCAGTAGCTTGATTTTTTGTCAGCTTTCATAATTGTTATATATATATTTTTTATATCAATAAACTCAAATATTTTCAAATTAATCTATATTCCAACGTAGATTTTGACCCTATTTTATTATTTTTAAATCAAAAGTTTGGTCATTTGTCGTTGAAAAGAAACATATTCTTTATTTTTCTTATCCACTCGATATAATGTGTGCTCTTATAAGTAGTTAATGAAACATTGATTTTGTGCTATATATATATCTTATGAAATTCAAGGATATCACTTTTAATAGTTATTTACATATCTCAAAACCAACTTTTTAAAAATCTATACTGGAAATTCTTGTAGAAAACATACAAAATACCGTTGTACGAAAGATCATCATATCATATTATACAACAATTACACTTTTTGATTACTACTGTGATATGTGATAATAATAAATGTTCCTAGAACTGTGACTAAAATAATTGTTAAAACTTTAAGACCAATGTTTACAAAGGTATTCGGTTGTGTGTGTTTTTTTTTGCTATCATTTAGCATTAATCGGGAATGGATGTTCAACAATAAATGGATAAGGTTCCATTTATTTTGCTCTTCGCACAAAGGAAGTAGTGGAAGACGCTGTAGTCCGTCGAGTTGTTGACCCCAAAGGACGGGAGTTGCTTGAGGTTTCATTTGAGTCACTCGCCTGGAAATTATTAAAAAAAACTTTAGTACATTAAAAATAGATCAGAAAACTCGACAATTTGGTGTAAATGTTGGAGTTATTGAAAAACCTATAAACGTTCGGCCTTACTTTGACTTTGTGATTTTCATATAGTGATCGTTACAGTTGGGCACACGAGTGGAAGTTGCAAATCAATTTTTAGTAAAAGATTAAAACATATTAAGTATAACCATCTGATATTTAAAAAAACAACAACTTGTAAATGTGTTGAATATATATGCCCAATTTTAAGATCAGGCTTATGACACGATATTTAAAAAGTTTCATTAAAATTAACAACCAAGGGAAAAAAAGTAGGCCCACAAAAATAATTTCTTCATTACGTCCAAGATTACAAACAGTTTCATCCAAATTCTTGTGTCACATTCACTGAGCCACCGACAAGGTTTATTTATTCGGGTATTTAACGTGCCCATCCGTCGACCCCATCTGGGTTTGAACCTATTAACATCGGATCCCGAAGAAAGCACTTTACCCCAAAACCATCGAGGGCTACCGACAGTTTATTAGTGGAAAATATTATTTTTAAAAGTAGAAGTCATTCAAAATAAAGCTATTCAAATCGTTGCCCCATACCAAAAGATTTTTATATTGAATTTAGGCTAATTTTAGCCATTTGGCAGTGATAGAAGGTTACCAAGATTGTACTAGTAAATATAACAATATATTTAGCTGTAGCTATTATGGAAGATAATCCAAATATTTAGTAAATGTATGTTTATTGAAACAATACATTGTTCCTACTTATTATATTTTGGCAATTAGTTTTAAATTCTATTTTAATATATCTACAAACAATAAATTTAGGTGATGTTATATTTTCAGCCCATACATACAATAATATGTTTTCAAAGTACATTTTTGATTTCATGATAGCCAATGCTACAAAAATTACATTAGAGAGGAACTTCATACAATCAAACCTGACAGGCCCGGGAATGGTCCGAATTTAAGAAAATCCAGGTAATCCAGAAGAGAAAGAGGTATATCACATTAAAATGAGCTTATGGATTTCCTGGATAATTCTGAGAAATTTGGCTGAAATTATCTAATAATATTTATGCTGCACCATTCTCACTGACAGATAACTCATATTTCGTAAGCAAGTTGTTTGATCTAATTCCTCTACTAGCTGTTTATTGTAACATTTGTTTGGTAATATGCTCACGGTTGTCGGAGGTCGAGGCGATGAACTGGTGTTGGTACTGCCGGTAGCCAATGCTCGGACCAGAGGGCGTTGTGTTGAATCACTTCGTTCAGGCAGTGCAGGACTCTGTTCTTTGGGAGGTTTCACCCCGCGTTCCAAACTGAAACAAGCGTGAATGGCTTTTACTTTGTTCGGGGAAGAGTTCTTTTGGAAACAGCTGACGCTCCTAAAATCAGTAATCAAATTATTACATTAAATTTAAAAAATGGGACAGTGTGATATATTACATTCACGGTAGGAATTACTCTCTGAAAGGTCTTTTTTCCTACCAATATCCTACTATATAGTAGATTTATGGTAGGGAAAAAGACCTTTCAGAAGTCAATTCCTACCGTGAATGGATTATACCTTTACTTCAGTCCAAGAGCGCTCATGTGTGCGTTTCAAATGG
>CABFVX010006676.1:10593-37540 GCA_902151425.1 Timema shepardi
GGGGTGGAAGGGAAGGGGGGGGATAAGAGTTCCATCTGCCGGGCGTGTGGCCCCACCGCCACTCCTCGAGAGAGAATTTCTGGAATTTAACTTTGTGGGAGGGAATTTTAGTGCATCTGAACATAATTTTGAGCTAATTATATAAGTTTCAAGAAACAAGTTTCGTAACAAAAAAAGTTTCTAAAAAATTAACAAAAAATAAAATCTAATTGTAGTCTATAGGACCGATTGAAAAGAAACGTATTTTCCACAAGTTTATTGAACAGAACAAAATGAAAAGAAAGCTGTTGAAGATGGAATGGCAGGAAATCTACATTTTATAATTTTTATCTTTTAATTTGGATATTGATAATTCTAAGTTGTTATCATCAAATTGCAGCCAAATCAAAAATACACAATTGTATTTTTAATAGAAATTAACAAAATTAAAAGTAAATATTGCAGAGTGATAAGGGGGAGGGGGGGGGGCTGACGCCACCCTTATCGTTCAGGTGTCATGTCAAACGATTACGTCGTCTAAACACTTCTTTTGCTAACATCACCCGTGTAATGTACAGTACACCATTATTTATTGTTGCTTTCTTCTTTTCCCTGAAAGGTATGGCTTGATTTTGCTAGGAAGTCCGTTTTGGAGGCTCTTTTCAACTACCAAATACTAATATTAAGTATGGTTCTGGTACGAAATATGGTCTTCCTACTAATTTCATCGTGAGAAAGCGTACCTTGCTTGTTTCCACTATGGTGCAGTTCATACGGTAGGAACAAAATAAAGTCCATATGGTAGTATTGCAAACTTTCACTGTAAATGGAGTCCGTGAGTGTGCATCGTGCAATTATCGTGTCACCGTGTCTGAAGTGACTGGGATGCCCCAAAATAGAGATTTACAATTACAAGATAAATAAAGCCTACTATATTATAGTCCATTTTTGAAAGCTTTCGATATGCCGAAATGCTTGGTTCTAAAAAGGAGCGTGGGCATGGCTTTTAAAGCTAGATGTTTGTTTGAACGAGCTATAGCTTCCCCAAATGAGCTTTTTGAGGACTTGTCTGAATCTGAGAAATATTACAACATACAACCAACTCCCCAAATACTCTAGAGCCAAATATATATTTTCGGTTTATATGAGGCTTTTTGAATGAACTGTAATTAATATTTGTCCTAACTAGGGATTGTTTGAAGTACAATCTACCAACAAAGCCAATGTTCATTCTGTCAGCCTTGGTTTTGACTCATTGTTCTGAGGTCTTGGGATATCCAAAACTCCCTTTTAAATTAAGATATTTATAAATCGTGAGACCTCTACTAGATTCATGGTCACACGCATTTACACATAACTTGGTAAGTATGAGAAAGTTACAACGGACCCCAATTAACACAAAATTACAAATATTTCTGAAAGGTTCATTTTTTTAAAAGATAACGTAAATATGATACGATGAAACAAACACATGCATCATCAATTTATTACTTTTCTTAAATTTCAAGGGAAATATTTACTAATTTCTAATCAGTACCTATGCTTTGTATGAACACATAGCATGGATAACTAGAGCTACCTGGCACTCCTGGATCCTCCACTCTTCTTAAAAATCCCTGTCAGTCGATCTCTTAGATCCTTCTTGCTGCCCTTGTCTTCTGCGCCACCAATACTGGTATCAGATCCATAGCTGCCCATGGAACCCTGGTTTAAAACAAGTTTCACGTCATTAGCTTGATCTTGTAGAACACGATACGTCTTATTATAATTATGGCCATACATTAAAAATTGGCAGCATTGGAAAAGTGGGTGGATCTCATCATGAGCATCATAATAATTAACTGTTTCCAGCCTGTGGCCAGGTCAGTTAGTAAAATGCCTTCATATTCTTATATCCTCCCACCATTCTTCCTACTTTAATTGCTTTCATTTGTCTCCTCTCACTTGAACCCTTTCTAATATCTGCTCCCTCCATCTTATTCTTAGCCTCCCGTGCAGTCTTTTTCCTACATTATTCATTTCTAACATTCTTTTTGACATCCTCTTTTTATTCCATCCTCATTGCATGCCCATATCCTCTCAGTCTTGCTTCCTCTACTATCTCATGTAATCCCTGTACCCCTAATCTTTCCCAGAAAACTTAATTCCTAATCTTATTTCTCCTCGTGACAGCTAACATGCTCCTCACAAAACTCATTCCCATGGCTTTCACCTTCCTAGTCTCTCTGGGTAGAACTATTGACTTAATGGGAAGGCTGTTATTAGATCTCGACATTCTTTTAATCCATAATTCATGATTAGTCTTGTTGGTTACTTAAAATCCCCTCTTTTAAGTCTGTTTACTTAGATTGCATTGCTTAAATCACAGCTAGCTGGTCAGCCTGTTGGCATTAGTTTGCAAGGTTAGTATATGGTATATGAATATCAAGAGTTGGTTTGATGGAGTTAAGAATTAAAATCAAATATGAATTTAACATTTTTAAGGAAGGTACGCTATATAATTAAAACAAACAGGTTTATTCCTCAGCTTTTGTGGGTTTATGTTGAGTTTATCTGACTTTACTTCTCTTTTATTTTGTTTTAGCCTTTTATCTAAGAACTCGGCAAATTTTAACGTTAATTTACATGCGAAAACTTTTTTATTATCTTTAATCAAAAAGGCCGCAATATTATTAAGCATAGTACATGTTCGAAATATTTAGTTAACTGGGCATTTCGCTTTCCTCTTTCGTATATTAATTGTTAATTATGTTTAGGAACATTACTCAATTAATAGGCCCTACATAATTTTCCTCGGTCAATCATGATAATTGCTAAATATTAAAACAAGTAGGCCTACCCATATAAACTTAAACATTTAACAACATCGCAACTAATATTACTGTACTTAACTAAGTTTGGTAAAACTGTTTTGGTGTATTTTTTAATTACAACGAAATAACCAACTACAAATAAAAGATTTAGGCATACGGCATAATTTACTAACATTTAGGATTTACTTTAAATAGTAAGCTTTGGAAAATTCCAGAGCGAATTAATGTATTTGTGTTTATAGTTTTTTATGATGTTATCAAATAATAGTACACTTGCCTGTGAGCCCATGGTGTAATCACTCCCAGTATTTGTTTCATCAATACTACGGGATTTGGCCAATTTTTTTAACTTGACGAAAATTCCTCTTTTCTTCTTCTTTTCACTGGAATGCACAACATCACTTTGGGTGGACCCACCGGACAGACGGCTAGTAATGGGAAGAGATTACATTTAATTTGAGTTTGAACTCTCATCAATCAAATTAGAGATTATGACAAAATAAATGTTCGAAGACACCATTGACGGGATAGAAATCATTGCAGTTTTAGTGTTTAGAGAAATGATAATTGAGGGAAACTTGACGTTTCTTTCACGGGCATGAGATGAGTCTATTCTTTTGGAAATGGCAACAGGGGACTAAGATGCACGTTAGTAGTAATACCAAAATAATAGGGCCTTCGTCATTTCAATTGATCACAGAATATATGATATATTATTGCTCGATCCCTGTAAAATTGGTTTTATTTTTAGTTAATTTTTATTTTTCAAATCTAACTCTTCGGTGTTATTTTGTGTTTATTCAAAATTGCATTATATCTGAGTTGTTTAAGTATTATTTCCATATTGAGACAATGTATACGAAAATTAAAATTTATTATTGAAACCTTATATATTTGCTTTAAAATTCTTTGTCAAGTTTGTCTGCTTATTTCACAATTTTGTAGCCTAAAGTTATCCCACACTACCACAAAATACTAATCAAATTACAGCATGGTCAAAATTTCTGCTTAATTTCGTGTTTATTTAAAGATTTTTTTGTTGTAAAAGCGGTGTTATTCCATTCCATAGGAGGATTTTGTGTAACAAGACAATTTCGTTTTATTTCACTTTTCATAAACATTGTAAATCATATTTAAAACTATCATAGGAAAAAGTACTTGATTCCATCTTTGTATGGCACTTTTAGCTCTATCGCGTCTCAATATTTTTACATTTTGCTCGTAGCTTAAATATAAAATTTTTAATGAAGAAAAACAGAACCCTTTTGCAGTTGATTATTAAAGAATGCCAAGGCTACTATGCGAAATCGACCTTAACAAATGCATATCTAAATCCTAGTCATGCCATTGAATACTTTTTAAATTACAATAATCCAATAACCCGGTTTTCTGAATTGCACATTCAATAGCCAGATTTATAAATACATTCTTATGTCTGTATGAAATGCATGTGATATTGTTTTAAATCTTCCCTAGCCGGGTATTGTTAAAAATAATTTATTGTAGTTTGTGAACTAACATAATAAATTAACCCAATTATGACCAAGGCAGTGCATTGTTCAAATGTTCCTAGTTCCTGACCTGTCCATGCTAGCATCTCTTCTCTGGAGCGTGTAAAACCTTTGATCCGTCGCAGAGTCAACTGACTGAAGACTGCTGTGACTGCCATCTTTGTCATCTTCGCCTTTCCAGATACTCTGGTACATCAAACACATACCCACATTAACCAGATATGTTAATTATAAACAGAGGTTAGGGAGTTTGATCCTGTTCAAGCTGCCGGAGTCTACAATTAGATTTAGCTCAAGATAGGGATAAGGGGCATACTTTCATAGGTGGGACAGTGAGCTTTCGAGTTTCTGACACCACAGAGTAGGTAAGTAAGTATTTACAAAGCCCTACGATGGCCAAGGAAGCTTTAAACAAGAAGAGGTTACAGCTGATCAGCAAGATGAGTTTGGAACTGAGTAGGAAAACGATGAAATACTACAGTTGGAGCATCGCACTGTATGGAGCATAGACTTGGACTCTTAGGAAGATGAACAAGAAATACTTGGGAGCTTGGAAATGTGGTGCTGGAGAAGACTTGAGAAGATTATGTGCACAGAAAGGGTGACAACGGAAGAATGCCTAAGAAGAGTGGGTGCGAAGAGAACCATTTCGGGTGTGATTCTTTGTTACAAAGAAAATAGGATCAAACATATCCTTTGGAGGAACTGTCTTCTACACGACATCATAGAAGGAAAGGTTGAAGTAAATAGGAGCTTAGAAAGAAGGAGGATTCAAATACTAGATGACTTGAAGGAAATAATAAAATTCTGGAAGCTGAAAGAGGAGGCAGAGGACGGGAAGCATTGGTGGTCTAAGTTCAATGACAAAAGGAATTAAGCGATCGCTAAACAGAACACCTAATAATAATGATAATAATACTTTGAAACATATGTATTAAGTTTACAATTTAGGCTCTCAGCAATTTATAGGCCTAAATTTTTTAAATCATATTTTATTCATTATAGTATATTAAAATGTAATAACATCAGTAAAATACACACTAGTTTGCATTCATCAAAATACATGTTAACTTCTGATTATGTTACAAAACTATTTCATAAACTAGCTGAGATAAAAACAACAACTTTAAACTTCAATAGAGTACCTGGTCTTGTTGCGCACTCGTTTGTTCTAAAGACAAACTTTTCCTATACAAACTGCCTTGTTTCGTTCCGGTCGATCTGCTTCCATTGCTCACTTTTTTCTTTCTTAATTCGGGACCAAGAGGTGGGTTTTCAGACTCAGTAGAAGCCGCCCTGTAAAAACAATATACCACAATTACAATAGCATATTACATCAGGATGGATAGATATATTGAAAGTGAGAAAAAATTGATAGAAATATAAAGTTGTTGATTCGGCAAATTATAAATTTAAGTATATAGTTTTTGCCAACCAACTAAAATGCTATATTTGAAGCCTAAAAACAAAACTTTAAACTTGACAATATTTTTATTTGAGACTTTCTTTTATTAACTACAGTTTTGTTACCAGAAAATCATTAAAACTAGTAATGTTACAGCTTAGAGTTGATTTGTTTATCCCTTCGTATCGGATTAAACATAGTTTGTCCACATAATTACACTCCCAACCCAACATTTTTCTACTTCTCAAAAATTAACACGGGAGATTGCCAAACTGTCAGAATCCACTATACAATTTTTGTTTTAAAAGCAGTCCATTTTACACAGTTATTTTTATAAGCCGACACATCAGACAAACAAATAAAAACTAATGCTTTACTCCATGGGCATTATGTGCGTAACAGGCTTACTCAGTATACTCCCATTAATTAAACGGTTCTAAATGACACACACTCGCAAACACATCGCGCCAACATTATTTATAGTTTTATACTGCTTGAACGTATTGGTGGTTTTCCTGCATAGGGTATCTAGAAAGGGGTAGTAGAGGCCGGCTGACAGGTGGAAAGCTTGACCTCAAATTACCAACATTTTTTCAGTTACATTTCAGTAGTGAGGGGAAGCAAGCATCCCAGAGCTACTTGGTCCTTTCCGCCACCAACAGATTGTGCTGGTTGTTCATAAGACTGTGCTGGGGAGCTTAAATGTCCATCACCTACCGACTGGCATAGTGGGTCGGGGCAAAAACACGACATTCCTCATTTTATTAAAAAATGTGTTAGCATGGATCTGTTAGTTTACCTCTCGAATTAAAAGTTGTTTTATTATCAGTCAAGACCTAGAGGATAGCTAATATTGACGAATATTTTATTTTAATTTTATAGATAGATTTACAGACTTTATATACATTTAAATAGTGAAAATATCCCATCTAAATCTGCGAGGGTTATTATGTTTCTGCCCCAACCCCCTCACATATATGATAACCAATTAAGAAGATTCTATTTGAAATTAAATGATTGGTGTGATGAAAAACCTACTGATTTCCACGGCGGGTTATATAAAATGGCTTGTGATCAACCTCACGTAAACAATTCTCTAAAGGAAATTAGAGTGATGCTTAATCCTTATGCTTACCTTCGAAATCCAAGAGCTCGCTTAGCTCTTTCCTTATCTCTCTCCTCTTCGCTGAGTCGTTGATATACTTTCAATTCATCTGTAGCTGCAGCAAGCCTCTGAACAGTTGTGCGCAGCTGATCATTCCTGTCAACTGACGATTCTGTTCACAAAAAGCAAACAAATTAATAAAATAAAAATTAACTTATTTTAAAGATGAATAAATCATGATTGAAGTTTTGAATTTGATTAAATCTTAGTTTCACTTGACAAATATATATTATTTATTTGCCCTCATCGCCTTATATTTATTATCTTTCTATCCTCCTCTGTATATTATTTCTCTGAAATGAATATGTTTAACTCTTTTTTCAACATAACTTCTTATTAGCTACAAAAGTTTATAGTACATTTTATTTAGTGAACAATAGATTTATTTCCCAGTTTTATTCAACTTTAAAATGTAGTAATTCACGTTTCAAGTGCAAAAAATATATATCACAGCAGAAATTACAATTTTGAATAAAATACTGTGGTGGCAAGAGGCTTGAACCCCTTGACATTCTGGTTCAAACTCCATAAATTAAGAATCACAGGGATATTTTAACCTAATTAAAATATATTAGTCCAAGTCAATTTAGTATAGTTGAGATTATATGTGATTACAATATATTTAAGTAGCATGATATTTTTAAAAGCTTCATCTTTCATTTTACTCCCTATTTAAATCAAATGTCTCTAAACATATTATCACGTGTATGATTAAATCTACCAATATTATTTTTTGTATTCATAGTAACTGAATTAATTAGTATAAATTGTATTAATGAAGAGTATTAGTATCAATGAAGTATTTTTTCTAAAATATATTTGATTTGATTACAGTCAACCTAACCTTCTATCTAAAATGTTTCTATGGGCGGACTTGTTTTAAAGGTAGTGGCTAACCCTACTTGGTTCAACTATGATGTAGCTTATAACTAAGATAGGGTGAATAGTGAATCATTCAAGGTGATAATACTACCTTTCAGGGTAAATGGAGTGTGAAATTTCCTTGAATTATTTAACTGGTTCTAATAGAATGTATAGAACTATTCAAAAAAGTCCTGCTAATTCTAAAATATATTTGTTCATTTCGCAAAGTTGGTTTTATTTGATTTACAAAGCTTATGACAAACCAAGACCTTATACAATACTCAGACCTTAATGCAACTATCGATTGTAGTCAAAATGGCGTCGATATCGGTTGGTTGTAATTGGAAACACGTGGGTGTACCCGGTAAACTTTAATTTTTTGCCTTGTCAGTTTCGTTAAGTTAGTGAGGTTCGTGGGTTTAAATCTTCTTTTCCCGTGTTTTAAAAGTGGTATTAACTGTTATAATGATTCAGTCGTGCTGTGTACTTGGATGTAAATCCAATTATGGCACTACAGATACTTTAGCATTTAGATTCCCTAAAGATAGAGTTCTGAGAAAGAAGTTGATTAAATGTATCCATAGTGATAAATTTGTAGTGACAGATAATAATAACTTCGTGTGTATTAAACATTTCATGGACAAATTTATCATTAGAGAGGATGTATTTCCTGTAGCTAATGGTGAATCAATAACTTTTCCCCGTAAAAAACCAGAACTTCGAGTTAATGCCTACCCCAGTATATTTCCAAGTCAACCTTCATATCTCACTGTGAAGGTCCCTAAGTATAGAAAAGATTCAGCCGTTTGTGCAGAAAGTTTGTTCATTAGAAAATAAAGGATTTTAGATAATGGTGCGACAAAGACATCATTTCTAGTTTTGAAAATTTTAAAAGTCAAGTTTTCAAACGATCCACTAAACCATATATTTTGGTAATGAATGAAGCCGATATTCTTTTTATTAAAGTAAACGACAAGACTTCGACTGACTTTCCATCTCTTACTGTAGGTTTTAAAATTACTAATGCTTTGGGTGTTAAAGTTTTCTATCAAATCATGTGTTTGCCTCCAGAAAGCTTCAAAATTATCTTTGAATCAGAAGGCCAAGATGATCTGAAGTGTGATATGAACTAAATTAGACAATTTGATAACTCGTCTTCAGAGTTATAGATCTTTGATATTAGTGATAGGGCTAAGCTTCTAATAAACTTCTTCAAAGAAGCATTACATTCAAATTGTGTTGATGCAGGAAAGATTATTAAAATAAAAATTTTCTGGAACAATTGGAGCTGTCACTCGTGAAACAAATAAGATATTCCTCATAAATGTTGATCTGGGCTGCAACTATATCTTATTAATTTCCTGGTGCACACCAATTTATAAGAGAGACATATGTTTTGAATTTTCCACATCATGTTTATTTGGAACATTTCTTAGGTAAAATTGTCCCCCATAGCGCAGGTAAATAATTTTTGAAAGAAAAAGGTAAGTATCTTCAGAGTCAATACAGATTGGTGTCTGTTATGTTAGATGAAATTTATCTTAATAATAAAATATCATAGAAAGGAGGAAAGATATTGGGAATGGCAGAAAACGGTGTGGATGTATATGCAGCCACGACTATGCGAGGATTTATGTCTTCGTCTTAGCATTCACAAAACAAAGATGTACTTGGTCTTTTCCCCATAAAAAACCTACAAGCTGATACATAATATTATAACCTCATGATTGAAGTATTTAATGTGCTGAATGAACTTGGATTTCATGTTGTATGTTTAGTTTCTGACAATAAATAAAAAGCTGTTTGAACTATTGTGTGGTGGCAGTCTTAAAAATTGTATACCAAATCCAGCTAGTCCTTCAAGGCTAGTTTTTCTTATGTTTGACACTGTTCATATTCTAAAGTGAACCCGTAATACCTGGTTGAACAGATGTAATGAACCATTTACTATACCAAATGTTGAACAGGTGTTTTTTTATTTTAGATACTCTGTCGAATACTGATGAAGGCAAACGCATTGTGTGTGAATATACAACTACTGAGGCAAAATTTTCAGATCTTAGAGATTTATTTCAGTCAGAAAAAAATATATTGTTAAAACTCGCACCAAGTTTATCTAGAAAAGCTCTATACCCTTCGTTTATTGAGCGTCAGAATGTCTCCTTAGCTGTTAATATTTTTGATTTAAAGAATATAGTGGCTCTTGAAACATTGAAAAACCAAGGTATTGATGTCAGGGATGGCCAGTTTTTAAAATTATTTGCCAAGTGGTGGACAATTAGGGATGTTAAACACTCAATGAATGGGAAATACACCATAAATGTTGATGCTACTCCAATTACTAACATTAATGATTCAAAACTGTTGTTCCTTCACAATTTACGAATTTATTTAGATATTTGGCACTTATCAGATACAGAAGGAAAACTCACTAATGATACGTACATTGATATGAACTACACTATTCGATCAGTAATTGAGTTATACAAATATGTATTTAATACGTATGGCTGGGCCTACATTCTGATTGCCAAATTACAGACTGACAGTTTAGAAAGATGATTTGGTGCCTATAGAAGACTGAGTGGCTGAAGCTATAATGTATTCGCAGAACAGGTTCTTGAATCTGAAAGGAAATTGAAGGTATTGTGTGTACTAAAACTCAAATCAGCTAAATTTGGAGAAATACAATTGAATGATTTTACTACGACAGTTCAAAAATATAGAAAGGAAACTTTAGCAGATAATCTGGAGTATCTAGAACTTGCAATATATGACATGTCTCAAGTTTCAGTTCATCCACAAAATACAGAAAATTCTGGTATTTATTGCAAGGTACACCATCAAGAAAATGCTTGAAAAATTGAATAAACATGGACACTGTAATGAATTCAGGCTAATGTTAGAGTCCAATGAAGAAGTACTGCTGGTTGTGAAAAATAAGTTTTTTCATATTTTACCGAACTTAATAGTGATGGGCTGAAAGGTCCTTCTCACTTTGAGACTACCATGTGTTCAAATGTTCACACGTTATTTCCAACTTTGCTCAGCAGTGAATATGAACCTGAATTTCTGAAACTAAACATTCAGCGAGATGCAATCAGAACATTGAGGATTCAGATTTGTGAAATCAGTGCTAGTGATCTTGAAAAACTGTGCAGGTGTGGTGTGTCTTTGAAAGGATTAGTAAAAAATTGCGTGAAAGTAATAAGTAATATTTTAATTAACAATTAAACCAAAATGTTAAATGAAAAAACCAAAGAATTGTATAAAAAGCTTAGCGGGAAAAGGAAGTACTCCTGTGATCATAGACTTGCTGAGAAAGTGAAAAAGCGTAAGCAGTTGAAATTCAGCAAGTAGGCATCAAACCCTTGTGATCTAGCAGGTAATACCTAGGACACATTATAATTTTTATTTTTTGCCAATAGGTCATATGTGTTTTAATTAATAATTTGTATTAAATCTATTGACAATGCCGTATTTAGTATTGATAATGCTTAATAGAGCAGGTGCACTTTATTTAATTACAATCCTTCTATCGAGTTGGTATTATGACTGGATTTTCAACATTATCTTATGTAATTGTGATTGGTTAAAATAACTTAATTAGTGCAAAAATATATCATATAAATGTCCACTAGTTTAAATTTAAATGCATCAAGAGTATGCATTTAACAACGCAAACAAGTTTGTTATAGCAGATCCATTGAGTACATGTAAGATTACTATTGACTATATAATATATAAATATATTACTAGTGAGTATATAATATATAAATAATATATTATGTAATATAATAAATATAAAAATAAGTATATAATATATATAAAAATAACTATATAATAACTATTGAGTATAAATTATATATACTCAATGGCAAACAGTATTTTGTTTTCTTTCAACCTATACGGCGGCCATGTTTATTATGCATTAAGGTCTGAGTATTGTAGATGGTCTTGGACAAACACTACTATCCGTGAAGGCATAAGAAATACTACAATTACGTGCTTACCAACTTTGTGACGATTGATGTTTCTCTACTGTGGGCTATGTATAATATAGTTATAACAATAATAAATACTAATCTCTGTTATTTATAATACAGACCATACATTTGCACGGGAAGTTACCTTAAAATAATATATTCAAACATGACATTACACGACATATTATTTATAAGACACAATCAATTTAATACCTTTCTTGAATTCTTTTTTTTCCAAACCCGGTGAAGATTCTCTTGACTTTGAACCCTGAAATCAGTAAAAATAATAAACTTGAATTAGTTAATTTTTGGTGTGTACACATTTCAATAGTTTTTAAAATTTCAAATTATACAATAATAAATAACACTAAAAATAATAACAATTGAATAAATAATTAATTTTATTACAAATTTTATCTAAATGAATTGCTTTTTTTTAGTTGAATGCTCATTTATTTAAATCTCACTAAAGATTTTATTAAAATCAACTTACTCTTAATCTCCGTGGGGGTGTTGGGGTGGTAACTGCTGCCAATCCAGATGTTTTTTGTTTCTGAATAAAAAGATCAGGTGCCATACCCATCAACTCATCTACCTGTAAAAAAATATAGACTTGAATACCTATTCAAATTTAAAGTAAATATGCATTTTTACTATTCATTATTCGAAGAAGATAATTATTGGTGGGTTTAACGTTCACCCCTAATTTCTCAAAATCTTTTATATATTTTTAAAGTGTGAATAACTTTATTCTGAATCTACAAAATTCTCATGATAATATCTTTGCCACCCCACATTTCACTCTGTCCATATGAAAGCATTCTTAACATCATGGTCATAAAATAGATTTATTTGAATTAAGTATATAGTAAAACAATCTCGCGGTCAATGCAAATTTGAAATGTTTTAAAATTAACTTTATTAGTAGTATGCCTATTTGTTAGTCTTAACAAAAATTGCTTGAGTTTTCAAAAATATCTTGATCTTTTTCATTACAAGCTTGTTTTAATATCTGTGAAAAAATGTCACTGACTTAATTTTGAATAATCTAGCAGAGAGAAGAAATGAATTTTGTCTTTGGTTTTGGACCTTTGTTTTATTCCCTTGTGCTTATCATTTCTGGTTTGATATATTTGAAAAATAGAGTTAAAAAAAATCAGCAACAATATCATTTCTTTCACAATAGCTGTCCAAACCGGTGATATTTATACTAACCCCTTGAAAAGGATCATATCGTGATGCTAAGGTTTGTCGTCTGCTTAAATGTGAGAGGACAATGTTCTTGTGCGAAAAAATGTCTCTGGTGTATAAAACTGTTATGGTTTAAAATAGTGAAATATTATGTCACACTTGGAGGAATAAACATTTACATTAAAGGATATACACTATACAATCCAGTGTCACAGGTACAATGTACAAATAAAAATAAAATCTTGTAATACATTAAAATATGTAGTTAATGTCAATATTGTTTACTTTCTGCTAATAAAAGTTGGCTATTAGCTGTTTAAGATTAAGATGAATACATTTTTATATTGCCAACAACTTGTTTACATTTTTTGAATGACAAGCTTTGTGTAGTAGACTTACGCTCAAAAGATCATATTTTAGGTTATATACCTGTTGGAAGTATTGCTATATTAGCCTATATCAACTTATTTAAAGGAACCATTCACGAGTTTTAAACTTAGTTCCCCCGTCCAAACCTTTTAATAAAACATTCATTTAATTTAATAAAACATACATTGATGTATCTCATATATTCATACAAATTAGCGAACAATGTCCAAATACCACATTTCCATGTATCACTGGTGCAGCAAAGAGGGGGGGGGGTCAGAGCTGAAACCCCCTCCCAGACTTTGCTACCCCCACCTTCGTCTTTATCGTCCCTAAAGCTGTTGAGATCATACATGAGGAACATTACAAATGAAGACAGACTTAATGGGGCTTCATGTATATACATCCAGAGATGTCAGTTACGGACCCTTGTGGAAAAATGGCAAGATCTGGGAATGCCAGATTTGCCCCAGATCTGTCCCAGTTCCGGGCATGTCTGGCCCAGAAATGGACCAGTTCTGTCCAGATATGATCTTTCCACCTAGGGACGATGAAGTTCTCAATTAACTTTCTCTGAAGCCAAGGAAAATTAAAATAAGGCTAAAGTGAATTAGTTCAAAAGTGATTTTGTGAGTTCAGAGTTAGTGCAAGTTGCTTATTTGAATTTTCAGATTTCAGCTCATAAAATCATCTTATAAATCAAATTTTTAAAATACAATTTATTCAAATTTGTATGTTTGTATATTATACTAGTATTCATGAATAAAAATGTGTTCATAAAAACTTAATAGTCATAATAATTACAGAATTATGACTATTTTTATCAATTTTAAATTAATTTGAATATTATTGTTTTTATTATGATGCATTTGCATTTTGCAGTACTTAAGTTTTCAAATTTTCCCGCGGGAAAAACCAATGGATCCAGCTTAGTTGGTCAGTGAAACTAAATCCCTCCCCTTAAAAAAAAAGAATTCTGGCTGCACCAGTGCCATGCATTCATGTAAAAAAGAAACCCACCTGCTCTAGCAGTAAATTTATTTTTCTTTCTTCGTCCTGCTCTGTCCTCTTTTTACTAGCCACTTGCTGGCGTAGTTCCTCTCTCTCCCGTTCACTGCGCTCCTTCTCCCTTCTCAGCTTCTCATTGGTAGTCCGTAGCTTAGCGTGAGCATCGCGCAACTCGAGAAGATCACACTGCAACTGGAAAAGCAACGTAATATGATTTATTTTATAAACTTTAGTGGGAACTAGGGATAATTTTTTGTGTTCATATGTTTGTTTTGGTGTTTTATTGGTTTAATTATGACTTTAAGTCCCCGTATTTTAAAATTGGAACACCACCATTCAATACGAGCATCAAAAAAATAATAGCCATACATTGATCAAATCATTCTTTTTATGTTTTATTTCTATTTCAAGGCACATAAAAACAAGTCACCCAAACGCAATTTTCCATTTTAGGAAACTCATGGAAATAAATGGTGATTATTTTGAACATGTGCTCCATTAAATAAAAGTGCCCTGAGAGTATCTCAAGTGACATACCTCTGTGACCTTCTTTCTATTCTCATCCTGCTCTTCCTCGGTGGACTTCTTCAGCTGATCCAGCCGTCGCTTTGCCTCGAGACGTTCCTTGTCTCGCTCTCGTTCCACCTTAAACAGAACATTTCACATCATGCATTGGCCGCTTGAAAACACTTTATATCTTACACTTTTGTCGAATCATTTTACATCGAGCATGTGTCGCAATGAAAATAAGTATACACTCTGCATGGGCGTTAAGAAAATCATTCTTAGTTGCAACAAAGCTTTTCTAGTTAAGTTTTGTTGCAGAAAATAATTTTATATCACATGTGAGATAAAATAAATCTTGATATAATATTCGCAGTCTGAAACAAAATACTCCCCTTTATGCATGGACTACAATAATTAATTTTAATGATGAATGGTTGTAACAAATTAATTTCAATAAGTGCGTGGGTTTTGAAAATAATTTAACATATTGTCTCGGCTGAAGCAAAACCTTCCTCCGAACTGTAAAAAACAGTTCACGTCATTCTTGGGCTGTAACGAAGCATTTAATAGCTAGATGCATAGATTGTGACAGATAAATGTACATTATATTAGGCCTGAAAAAAATATTGTACTTATTATATTATGTCTTTATTAAATCTCTTAATGTCATTCGTGTGCTCAAACTAGCCTTTTCAGTTCATGTGTGAACTTAATTAAATCTATTTTTATAGTTAGTGAATGTAGGGGTTATCCCCGCCATGAACGAGTAGTAATATATTTAAGACCGTTAGTATCTCCACTTGATTGTATGACATAGCACACAATTTTTTTCATAAAAACACAATTGATTAAATAATAAAGAGTAACATAAAGATCATTAAAATCTTCAAATGTATAATTAACACTAAAATAAGTTTTTATATGAATTAATTACACCAAACAAGTAAGAAAGTAAAACTATTTTTTATTAATTTACAAGATATATGAACTTTGCCTATACCTCAAACAAAGTTTGTCTAAGGTCTCTGGCAAGAGTTGAGGTTTCTTGCAGCAGTCGATGTTGTTCTTCCCTCTCTTTGTGCCAGGCAAGCTCCATACGAGTCCTCATACCAGGTATCTTACTCCGGCCGCTGGTCAAGATGCGATCCTCTTCAAGCTGACATACACAGACAATTCTTTACTAAATGTCAAATTAACAAGCGCACGTTGGAATTAAATTGAAGAATCAAGCTTGTTAGCACAAGTAGATCTCGCATTACTATCCACAGATTATATACAGTAACGATAAACAGATCATCTGAAAATGTTAGCTCTTAACTATTGGAGAAAATAGAACGAATACATTTTCATCATATTAAATAACAAATTAAAAATGCATTTGTAACAACTGAAGAACATAAATGATATGAGAGCTGAATTAATTCTATAATGTTACCATAAATAGTTTATTAATAACTGCAGCAAACATGCATTTTCAATTTGTTGAATAAAACCGTTCTCTATAACTTTCAAGTACTAATCAATAGTATGCCATTTTCTCAGATTATTGGTAGAAGGGGGACGTGTGCTCCCTCTACCTCCTCTCAAGAAGCCAGTGTAAATGTGTTACATTTAAATATGTATTTAACGTATCATATAATGTGATGGTCAGTGCTTTGTATGCCATTGTAAGTTAATCAATTTAAAAATATTTATAATCAATTAAATAACAAGAAACTAAGACTCTAAATTGATTACTACTTATATTTTAAACAATCATTGTACGAAAGAAAAAAAACAATAATTTTAATGCTGTATCTAACGACTTTTCCTTTAATTTGTGTAGATGTTACTTTTTGGTTTCGCTTTTTTAATTGTTTGCCTCTGAAAAATTACTAATACTTTTGTCAAATTCTTTTAGTTGCGAGTATCTTAAAATAATAATAAATATTAAAAAAAAAATCTATTTTTTAAATAACACATAGAATTACGATATGTGTAACCTCAATATAATTCACGTGAAAACCTTTATTATATTTGAGTGGTAACTCACTTCGTTTATTCTTGACTGCATTTCCGACATTTTAACCTCCCAGGACGATCGTTCTGATATGAGCTCTGTTTTCAACTTTGAGCTTTCTAGCCTCGACTCTGATAGTTCGTCTTCCATACAGCTCACTTGCTGCTCCAAAGAAGCAACCTTCATCCGAGTTTCTTCGGTCTGTGTAAATAAAATCAACAATCGTGTTCAAATTTATTTCTTGTGGAGAGGGAAAGTCTCAAGTATATTAATTACACAAATCCGGCAAATATTTACATTGATATACTAATCATCATCTCTAACAAATTATGAATAGGGCAAACTAGCATTTTTACCTGAATAAAATAATAAAATACATTTCTATATTTCCGTCAGAATGCAAAGTGCAGCTATATTATTCTTCTCCGTATATAGTGATGAAATATTTGTGATAATTTAGTACTTAAATACATGTGAAGTGCGATAAATAAATCACTTTGTACCAAGAAAAGTAAATTTAGGGGTTTTGTGAACAAAGTTCTGAAAAAATATATTTGGACCTAAGAGGGATGAACAAAAAATAGAATGGGGAAAGTTTTCTAGTGAAGAACGTCATGGTTTGTATGCATCCGCGAACATATTAAGGACATTCATGTGATGTTTATGGGCAATGGCAGGTATTTACACAAAATTTTAGTTGGGAAACCTGAAGATACAAGACCCCTTGGTAAGTCGAGCCGTCGATGGGAGAATAAATATGAAAATGTGATTGAAGGAGGTTTTGTGGTTAGGGATTGGCTGGAGGTGCCTCAGAATAGGGTTGATTGATGAGCTTATGTTCTGGCGGCTATGGAATTTCGAGTTAATTAAGGTCAGAAAGTTAAGTAAATTCTTTAATTTAATATTTCTTAAGTGATCTGAATAATTTAGATCAGAAAACTTATAATTATGAATATGTGGGACAAAGTGTTATGGAAATGAATATAATGGGGTGACGGAGAAGAGAAAGGCCAATGAAAAGATAAAGTTATAATACTGAGTAAGACATGAAGGATATAGAGTAGATTCTCGATAATCCGACCTTCGTTTGTACGACATTCTGTTTAATCCGACATATCCTCATGGCGTGCAATTTACAGTGTTGTGCAGTATCCGCATATATATTATTTTCCCACTGCCATCGTTTCTTTGTTAGTGAGTGAGTCACACAATGCACTGCTGTGCTGCGCGCGCACCCATAATATTGTTTCTACTCCCATTGCTGCTTTGCCTGTCAGTGAATCACATACCTCAGGTTGTAGCTCTGTTCGCCCACCTTAGTGAATGTTTACACTGTACTCGTTCATACTGTGATTGAATTTTGCATTTTCCCACTAATGTAATTTTTCTGTGTGAGAAACATGGCGTGTGAAAAGAGCAATAAAGTGTTTCTTCAAATTGAAGAAAAACTTCAAGCCTTAAAAAGATTAATTACTAACAAGCCCTATTTCATACCTATTCTCCACTTCTATTTACAGTAATTTGGATTTGTTTCTCTGTCCTTCCCCCCTCCTACATCTGTTTCCGTACTATCCGACATTTCGGTAGTCCGACCACCTGTCGGTACCGTTTAGATCGGATTATTGAGATTCTACTGTATTTGAATAATGGGGATGTAAACAAAAGAACTCAATAAAGGATACTCATCAAAAACGTTAAGAAGACCTCCATGTCATTGAGCTAACACCCTATATAAGTCAAAGACTTTTCAAAGTGGAAACTCATCTGTCGTGTCGAAGTTTGGCATCTTGTCTGGGTAACAAACACCTCTAACTTATCATGGCTGTATCCTTTGAGCGTAGCAACGCACTTTTACATGCACAGGGAGCAATTTAGGAGCCGATAACCTCGTGCCCGCCATCGATCCCTGTCATCATCTGACAAGTGGGAAATACCCTCCTCCACCTTGTTCAGCTTCCCTCGGCCCCTTCTTCCATAATTGTGCTGGGCGCTCGCATAGGTACTTTAACCCGTCTGGGGAGGTCAAGAATCATCCTAAAAAGGGATTTCAACCTGATTTGCCTTGTGAGGCCCTCATGGAGGTGGCCTGACCAATTTTCCTGAAAGTTATCGGCTACCAATAGCTTAGTGTGTGGTGAGTAGGGGGGCCCCTCCCTCCAATTCACTTCCACACAGACGACCTCGACAGATATTTAGGGGCCCTATGGTGAAAAAACCTCTGGACGTTGCCCAAGGGCCACCACGACGAGGTGTTCTGCCAGGATTACCGAAACAGGCACATCTGACAGAGAGGGGGGGGGGGGCGATCCCTTGTCCTGTCCAAGCCAGAGATGTCACCCCGAGGGCGAGTACATCCCAAACCCATGAGCTTCCAACTTTAACCCCCCCCCCCTCCTGATAATAAAAAAAAAACCGTGACTCCATATAGAAATAGGATAATCTGAAACAGAATGATGGTAAGAAGAAGTTCTGAATACTCTCAGTGCTGGTGGACTGAAGCCGTAATCAATGAATTCAAATACAAGACCTCTCATGACGCCTCCAAAATACGAATAGATAAACTTACCTCGTCGTTGCTGCTCCCTGTTGAAAGATGACTTTCTTTGACTTTCCTAGGGGAGGATTTAAGATCAGTGATAGTTTTCTGCGCTCCTTCCAGCATGTGTCGGAATGTATCTCTCTCTCTCTTGAAACGGCTGACTTGGGCTTGAAGACCCTGAATTTCTTCACTGATCAGAGCAACTCGACCGTCATAGCGCATCTTCAGTTGGGCAACCTCCGTTTTTCGGCACTTCTCTTCCTGTAGTAGTCTGCGGGGATAAAACATAATAACAAATTAAAAATCAGTACAAAGATGGTCACACAGTTGAAAAACTTAGACATAGGGCTAGTCTTATGACTCCTGGATAAATATTAAGCTGTCAGGTAGTTATTTATATCTGGTGGATAAGTTAAAAGTGACTCTTATGACTGCCAGATAGCATTTACCCGCCAGATAAAATTTATTTATTCATCACATTTTTATCGGGAGGTTTAGGTACCTGATAACTTTTATCTGGAATTTAAAATACTCGTTTCCATAGTGACGCGTTGTTTTTAATGAGGTTTCACCTATTAAAATCTGTTTTTAGGTTAAAATCCTGGTTCACGTGTTTAGTAAGCACAGGCCCGGGTTCTAACTATATAAAGTTAGAACATTTAATTCACAATTTTATATAAACTGACAAGCTATTTGTAGAGTTATATTTATATAAAAACAAATTATAGAAATGTGAGTACAATAAAATAAATTTTGTAAACGTTGTACCAAACTATTGGCCACATTTTGACAGACACCGAAATTAGTACTTGCAAGACATATTAGCTTCTGCACCCACGTGACGCCATCTGTTTCCTCGCACTCGTTTAGCCGCCATTATTTAACAAATGCTGAGCGTTCTCGCCACTCGCTAGGTTGTAAGCGCTATCAGCAGGGCCTATACGCATGCGCATACCAGTAAAAACAGTACCAACCTTACGTGTTCTGAATAAAAATATATTTATACTTCAGATAGCTATACGGCAGATAAATTCATTTCATAATACGAGTAAAATATTAAAGTGGCTTATAATCTTTTTCTGGTCGCTAACTTTAACCTCCCGATAGCAAGATTTATCCGGTAGTCCTAAGACCGGCCCTTAGAAAGATAGCAAACAAACCAGCAATATCACACCTTTAAGGGAGAAGATTAGAAAAATGACTAAGCAATTGCGTACTATTCAATTTAAAATGTTGCTCAACAAGAAATGTATGAATAGAGAATAAGACGCCAACTATTTCTGAATGTAATACTATCAAAGCTGTCATGATACACTCCTAACTGTAATCTACCTGGTAAAACAAGGGGGTGCAATAATCTGTATCACTATACAGATATGCAGACAATGATTCTCATCAGAAACAAGCTGAACATACTACTAGGATACACATTTCAGCATGATTATCATTTATCAATCATAGCCATTAACATCTAAATATAAATATCAAATATTTGTGTTTGTTTGAGTAGAACTATTATTATTATTATTATTAGCACCGCATCTTACTACCCGTTCGGGTTATACGCACTTACGCTAATGTGTAATGGTAGGGTGATTGATGAGATGAAATGGAGGACCTACAGTTTAACGTGGAATCCGAACCACGGTGTTGGCCCGTTCCCCACATTCACAATATGTTTTGTCAGTGGTGATAAAACTAACTAATATTACATAATATGATAGCAAGATTACTAACAAACAGATATAAAATGAAAAGTATAAATTCATCATATTAAAATTGAACTTTTGGTCTTGGTCTAATGTCTTAGTGATTTTGAAAATGATTACATAATTTGAATACATATCATTGTTTTCCAAATAAATAAAATTAATAATTGTAAATCTTAACTGGGTTAGTAGTACTAGATGTAGATATCAAATGACTTACTTGTTCCTTGTTTCTCTCAACTCTTTGTCAATAGCACTGGTGTCCGCTGTCATATTTCTTTGTATCTTCACTACTTTGTCGAAATCCTCTAGCTTACGGCGTAGCTCATCATTCTATGGAGAACAATATTCAATTTGCATTAGGTTCTGCTCAAGGCCGTAGCCAGCCAATAATTTCACCCTCAATTACCGAAGGCTAGGACAAATTAGAAATATTTAACACCTCTACAAACTCTCTAAAGTTTTTTTTATGGTAGCACAGCCCCCTAATTTGTACTTGTACCTTAATTTTGATATTGTTTGAACCATAAATAAAGCCATATATACTTTGTCAATAACATTTCTCTACTACGGCCTTGGTTCTGCTCACTAAGCTAAAGCAGCCTGAAAATTCAGAGCTGCTTAGAACAAAACGAATGATTCTGTTTACATTCATGACTACTATTAGCTTCTCCTTCTTCCATTTTATTACAGGCCCATTCCATTTTTTTTTTCAGTTTCAAAGACAACTTCAAATTAGAATATGCTCACAAAACATCTATTTTATGCGTGCCCCTAAAGAATAACTATTTTAGGCCCGTTTAACTGTTTCCCATTGTTAGATAGATAAAACTAGAATTTATTTATTATTTATTTATGGAAGATTCAAAAAAATTACTTGTTTTGAGTTGTTGTTTAATTAAAAGCTACCATTTTGATATGGCCACTATATATGTGAATGTGTAAACAGTTAAACTTACCAAATATCTTCAGTATCGCCTGGCTGTTAATAAAATTGAAAATAAAGCTCTTAAAACGCTTTGAACCAAATACAAGCACATATATAAGCTCTATTTTAAAGGGTATTATTCACTTTTAAAATCACTTTAATGGAACAATGATTTGGTTCAAAATGGAAGCTGATAAATAAAACAGGATTAAAATTTTCAATGAAAGTTTCGTATAAGCCCAGTTCATTGACCAGAAGGAAGTATCATTAAATCCTATTGTTTACAAGAGCCTTAAGTCTAGTTTTAAGTACTAGTTAGCATTTTGGAGTTCACCAGACTCCAAAAGAGTGCTACTTATGTCCGACTAGATATTCATTGCCTCAGGGGCGGATTTACGACTCTGCCGCCCATAGGCACTAGATAATTTGCCGCCTACTTCCCCTACCTTAATTACTAACCTTCTAAATCACTGTTTTTCCCTACCACCCGTCATAAACCGACACACATACACCATAAACACAATTGCTATCTGTGGAATGACAAATAAAAAGTGATTTAATTATTTTATTATTTATTATAGTGAGGTTTTGAAAGTAGTAAGAATCTAAGCACAGACTTAAAAAATTGAAATACATAGTCTTACACTATCACAATACACACATTCATATATTATATATCATTTAAAAATATAAAGTTTGCATTAGAAGGCTGTAGAACATGTTAGTACAAATTAAATACTACCATGTACACTATAATAACACAGTCGATATTAATATCTTTCGCCTTGATTTCTGCTGAGTAAACTTGCTGATGATGCCAGACAAACATTTTATCCAATATGTGATCTTCAATTAAAACTATTGTCATTTAATTAAAGTGACCCTTTGTCATGTTGGTTGTAATGATATTGGTTTGGATTAATCTAAATTATGTAAAAAGTCATGGATGAAGGTAATTTTTCTTTAAAGTAATGTATGTAGAGTATCATTTTAAGATTCATCCATGAAGGAACACGCGCTTCTCAGAAACAATGAGAAAAGGATCTCACCACTAAAATATATTTTTTATACCACCTTTCCTGTTAAAAGAATAACTGGATCAATTCCTGTTAAGAGGAACAACTTCGCAGTAGTGCCTATTTGGCAGAAGACTCATATTCCCTATACCAATAAGAAGCTAGCCTTCACAAAACTTGTCACCAGGACTCTTTCTATTAGTTGATTTTTACACTGTTGATGAGGGGAGAAAAGGGCAAGGGGTATGTCATATATAAACTATTGTGCGTATGTTTAAGGCATCTCCGGGATCCAAACATCTACAACGGGAGATCCCGCCCTCGCACGAGTAAGTCAGAGCCACACACTGGCAGTCACAGTCTAAAATAAGTCGCATCAATATAACAAGTGTGCAGTAATATAAAGTATTTAATTGAAATATGTATAAGTAATTAACAGGTGTAATTTAAATAAACCATGTGTGAAATAACAGCCATCAACAGTTCTCTTTCTTTAATTCAATTAAATATATCGATTTAATTAGTGCTCAACCACGGAGCTATAAACAGCTGATTAAACGGTATATTTTCCGGACAGTGATGATAGGCGCTCGATCACGGAGCTATAGACAACCTGTACATCATCACAGCATTATTATATCAGGGAATTAATCCGTAGTATTTCAATCGACGCCCAAAGCAGGGTGATTGATTCCATAGTTTTACAATCGACGCCCAAAGAGCGGCGCAATTAATTCAATAGTGTATACAATTGGCTCCCAATGCGGGGTGATTGATTCCATAGTGTAACAATTGACTCCCAAAGCGCGGCTCCATTAATCAATAGTGTTACATGGTACACAGATACAACAAATCACAACAATCACACACATGATGAAGCCCTAAAATTATTTTAACTGGTACAAGCTAATATGTATTTTCTTTCGTCATTCAAAATTTACCGCCTCTGAAATCTGCAGTCGTAGGCAAGTATCTACTAGAACTATGCGTAAATCCACCCGTGCATAGCCTGTAAAATAAGGGTTGTATCGGGTAAATAACAATTAACATATTATATTTGAATCTCGTTATTTTTGAATTAGTAAATGAAAGCTAAATTTATAAGTGTACCTCTTTTTTTATGTGGTCCATTTGATCATTGAGCATTTCTATCTCCCTTCTAAAGTTGTCCACTTCACGAGTCTTTTCTTCTAGAGTGGACTTGAGTCTGTTTCGTTCGGCCGTCCAACCTTCCCCTCCACTGCTGCGGGCAACCTTTTCTTCCATCTCCCTCGCACGTTCCTGAAACACGACGTACTCACAGCTACAATTATTTTACAAGAAATTATACCAATATCTTAAATATTTAAACGTAAACGTACATTCCAACTGAAAATAAGATCGGGCCCGGAATATTTGACTTATTAGTTCTATATTAGGTAGCGTGTCTGTATTTATTATTATTATTATTATTATTATTATTATTAGCACCGCGTCTTACTACCCGTTCGGGTTATACGCACTTACGCTAATGTGTAATGGTAGGGTGATTGTGAGATGAAATAGAGGACCTACAGTNACTTACGCTAATGTGTAATGGTAGGGTGATTGTGAGATGAAATAGAGGACCTACAGTTTAACGTGGAATCCGAACCACGGTGGATGGCTGGCATTCCACACATTCACAAGTTGTGATTACTACACGTCTTGTCAGAGGTGAAGGAAGGGTTTTGTAATCAGATAAATCTGTGCCGGGACCAAAGCGTGCCTGTATACCGAGTTAAGGGTCCTTGGTTCGAGTCATGGTATGGGCTAAACAAAATTATTATTAGTGAAATGTCGGTTTTCTTTTTCACAGTAATGAATTAAGGGCTGGGGGCTGGATGTTGTGTCTGTTACGCTAGTTTGTAATTCGTGTGCTGATATAATCAGTTAATTTAGAAAGTGCACGTTAAATACCTCAAATAAATGAAACAAATGAAAATGGTTAAATGACAGCATTAATTTTCAAACTGAAAATTTATTTTACTACTAAACCAATATTTTGACCTTTTTCAAATACATAATATATCTATACTTTATAGCTCTATCAAAACCCTTTAACTTTAGAATTAATATTTGCAAATTATAAATCATGTTATATAGTTCCAAAAAAATTGTGTTAATAAAAGTAACTTTAAATCATCCTGGATGGTATTTTTACGCTGACACTCAAAGTTCTTCGATATTAACTAATATATGCATTGAAATTACATTAGATTAGGTCCTTGTTAACTAATTATTTAAGGAATGTTAACATAGTCTAAAATTTGTTTTTATAAGTATATAAATCAAATTTAATTTAATTTATTTGATTTATATAATGTTCACTTTCTGAACCGATTGATTATTTCAGTACACGATAATTTTTATGAGCGAGCGCAAAAGGGTTTACCAATTTTTCCGGAAAAGCTATTTTTTCATATCTTCCAGGTTTATTTTTCATGCCACAATTGACATGAGATTCATGACTTTACGTAACCTCTGAAAGAAGTTATGCTGTGGATTGTTATCCCTCAAGAAAAATCCGTCGACCTCAGCTGGGTTTGAACCCACGAACGTCTGGTCCTGACGCGAAAACTTTACCCCAAGACCACCTAGGTCAACTACAAATTTATTTCAGAAAGTAGCTTACGCGTATAATATGATGTTCCCGTTATTTTAATCTAAAAATAAAACTGATATATTTTTATTATCCAGATCAATCTATATAATGAATATTTGTTTCATTACGCACGTCTCCAGGGGTACTATGTATTTATAGGTTTAATCATAAATACCCGTAAAAAAATAATTATAAAGCATTATAGTTACACATTTATGACCCATGGAATTATAAGTTAACATAATTATAAAAGTTTTTTGAAAATATTCAACGAACTTGCATGTCTAGCCTTTCTTTAATCCAGCCTTCCTGCTTGCTCTTATAAGTGTCTTGTAGAGTTTTTAGTTCGCCCTCCATACTGGACAATTCCCGTTTCGTTGAAAGAAGTTGGCTGGAACACAATAACACATACTCAATTATTGTAAAGTAAAATTTACTAACATAAATCTATATGTTTATAAATATTGAACTTTGTTAGTGAAAGTTATATTAATAAAGTGACAACTGGGCATAGATTTGAAAGCTTAGACCTTTCACTTTACGCATCAAATGAACTATAAAGGTTTTAGTCATCGCTCATTTGTAATTTTACTGCTTTCTCTCCATCAACACTTTTATATCTCATTATTATAAATGTAATGTATATTTGTAGCTATAATTAGATTTATTAATACCTGTGAATTACAACTTTACCATGAAAACTCTAAAGAATTATCAGGGGTGGCCCGAGGTAAAGTTTGTACCCGGGCAGGATTGATTTTTGGTGCCCCCTTACATAACGGGGGATAATATGAAGATAATCACCAAAACTAACAACTCTAAGCCTAACTAGCCTGAGCATAATAGGAAAAACAAACCAGAGGATGACCATTCCCAACAGCTTCTAAGGGCATCCAATTTTTTTTAAATGGTTGGTGGAAGACCACTTCAAATAGCTGCAAATGGCATCTAAATTTCAAAAAAAGAAAGAAAGTGAAGTACATTCTAAATAGCTTCTAGGGGATTCCAAATTTAAAAAAAAATCTGGGTGTGTACTACTTCAAATAGATTCTAGGGAATCTGATTTATATTTATAAGAAAATCTGTTGAGCACGTTTTAAAATAGGTATTCTGGACGTCCAATTTTCAAAAAATTGCCAAAGGAGGACTACTTCAAATGTCTTCAAGAAGTATCCAAATTTCATAATATTATAAATAGCTGCTAAGAGTCTTATTTTCAATTTTTTTCCAAAAGATGACTACTCCAAAGAGCTTATAGGATCATCCAATTTTCTAACCTTAGCTGGGTGAGAGGAGGGTGAAAAGTCTAAAAAAAGAACTTTTTTGGTCCTTGCA
>CABFVX010006677.1:0-37535 GCA_902151425.1 Timema shepardi
TTTTTCAATTTTCAGAATATGATATCTATAAGGTGAATTCCTCACTAAAATGCATCAACAATAGTTTCGGCTATTGGTTTCATAAATATATAGTGCTGGAAGACACTACGCACGGTACACTGGTGTAATAATTAGGAAGATGACGAGTATTTTGCAGAATTAACATGTTTAGTACATTCATGAACTATTAATGAATGCCCTGGGGCACTGGGATGGTAACCGTTTGAACATGTTTATAATATTCACCACTAAGTGGGGTCCCGGATGTGGAAGATCACAACAAGACATCACCTTATATTTGACAGTCAACGAGAAGAGATGCCCTTATATGTCGCGGGAGAAGTGCCATAGATTACACGTTCCCCTACCCCGTCAGTCCCAATCATTTAGATCCAATGGGCACTCATAAAAAACATTCTACAAACATTAAAAATCAATGGGAACACATGAAAACCTAATGGGGCTGGGGCACACAATAAAATCAAATGGACTAATCTCATGAGCCCTGGGTAGGATCTGGTGGCCCTCCCACGCACCATGGTCTTGGGGGATGACACAACCCCAAGATGTTGGTGGGCAAATAACGGTAATTCAACTGGATGTGGAAAGTTGGTCAATTGACAACACAATATCTCTCTCTTACGGGACATAGCCTCGGAGCTGTTTCAAGGAGGCCTGCGAAACTACTATTGTCATAGCCACTGTCATTGCCACCGCCATAACCACTGTCGCAACACAGGGACGGATTCAAAATAGACCCAGTAGGAACGAGCTTACGGTGTCCGAATTTAAATGATGAAAGAAAACATATATTTTGTTCTGCTAGTTAAAGTAATTTTATGACTCCATCGTGTGTGTGATGGTTTTGATTGGCCATAGCTACGTACCAACACATCAAAGGATCAACTTAATTCACTGAAAATCATTTTAATGTCATCATAGACCAGTTTGCACAGCAGAAATCAAGGTGAAAGGTACTATCGATTGTTTTATTGCTGAGCACATGCCAACATTTTATTTGTTGTAACATGTTCTATAGTCTAATAAAACAAACTTTATATTAATACATTAAATAATATTTGAATTTGTGTGTTGTGTTGGTTTAAGAGTATTTATTTCAACTTTTTAAATACTTGCTTTGATTCTTAATGCTTTTAAAACCACACTATAATAAATGATCAAATAATGTAAGGACTTTATATCTGTAACTAAACAGATACCAATTGTGTATATAATATATATGTGTGTGTAAGTGTATGGAGGGTTTTAGAGGAAAACGGAGATATAGAAGGTTAGTAATTATGGTATGAAAAGGGGGCGGCCAATTATCTAATGCCTATGGGTGGCGGATTCGTAAGTCCACCCCTGTCATAATTATGTTATAACTACTATCGTAACCATATTACTAAGGTTACACCGTCGTTGAACTCACATCACTGTTAAGGGATAAATAACCCTTTATTTAATCAACAGTGATCAAACCCGGCACTCTTAATTCAGTGATCAGACACCTTACCAACAGAGCCAAATTGTACGGCTTTACTGTGAAAAGTGCTAGACCTTGGATATTAATTTACTAATTAAATGTAGAAGGACTTCTAAAACAAATCTTAGTAGGCAGTAGTTCATATGCCGGGAGTGGTGGTAGTTAGTTTGTAGCATTTGAAGAGTACAGAGAAAATAGGGGGAAGTCAATGTTTTGGACCTAAATTTAAATAGTGCTGCCATATGTTAGACACTCGGGATGCCCTTCTAATGCATTTGAGATTCAAACTAAAAGATTATTTAGTCATATTTAAATTAATTTATATAAAAAATTATTTACTTGGTTCCTTATGGGGGTTAATGTATGTAAATCGATGTTGTGGAAATTGTGTGATGTGACTTTCACCGTTTTTATCCTATACCTTTCATTTGTGTTTTGAAATTCTCCGTATGGACATAATATTCTGGTGCATTTAATTAAACGCTAGCCTCTTAGATAGTAGAAGTATTTAAAAACATCTGGAGTACTCAATTATGGTTATGGAATAATAAAAACGTGTGGCGGCCAATTTGAATGAGAAATATAATAGCTTGCACTCTCCCTTTTAATGGGACCATTTACGTTCGTTTTTAATCACTTTCCGTGATAATAAGATTGTCTTGAGGAAAAGCTAATGTAGACTACACAACAATTGTTAAGTTTCTTATTTCGAAATCAAGACATACGGGTAAGTACTTAAGGTGGGGAGGAAAGTGACGCGAGAAAAGGCGAGAGTATTTGAAGTTTTTATAACAAAACTTTCTTTAGTCAAAATGATTAAAATAATCCTCCAGTGGAATGTAATGTTAGTAAATGCACCCACACTAGCTTGTAGAATTAGTGGGAAATTCACATAGATAATTAAAATGTAGAAAACTACTTCCTTAGCCAAGACCGGGATTTGAAATTCAATCTTTCTGGCGACCAAAATATATATTGTGAGCTTGATACTTTAAACCATGGGAATACGGGCGGTGATGGATTGGACCATTTTTATTGGAGATATTGTTGGATTGGGCACCGTCGATTAATCAAGAAGAATTTGTAAACAGGTTTACTTGGCACCTTCATTCGACAAGAAGGATTTGTAAACAGGTATACTTGGCACATTTATTTGACACGAATAATTTGTAAACAGGTAGATTGGGCACTGTTGATTCAACATGAAGGATTGTAGATTGGGCACCGTCATTCGATAGTAAGGAATAAAATAATCAGGAGCTGTTGGTGCTAAATTTGAATGAACGAACGACTTTAGTGTTCGTATTTTATCATTGATCTCATCTCTCTAAACAGTTTTAACTTTTATTGTTTTTACCTTTCTTTTTTTATACTTCAACTTTTTTTCTAATCGTAAGAATAGTCTTTTTCTCTTGTTCCAAGAGTGGTGAATCTTTCATCTATATAAGTTTTCACTGTTTTGCCACTTCTATGATTTTCTTTGTTTGGTTACCTTGATAACGATTGTGTGGATAAAATAGAACTTACAAAAAGAACGCGCTGGTTTTGCTTGGAATAAGTGTTAGTGCAAATACTAAAACTTAATTTAATGGGATAAAGTATCTTTTCTATCAAATAGCATTGGCTAGAATTGAAGCTGGGACCATTTCTATTTTCTCCCAGACAAAGTAATCCCGGAGAAGAGTAAACAACTTTATTTTAAGATATAAATATGTGAGTGCTACAGCCATAGTCAAGAAATGATATATGTGTTGTTTTTTTGTGTCATCACCTCAAAACTAAAGGGAATAGAGTAAGATATATTTTACTAACTATTCAGGACTATTAATTTGTTTGTTATTACCTATTAAAACCCATTAATTATTTACTTAGAGCCTCTTATGCCACAGAGTTCACTGGTTAGTTAGAGTGATATATTATCTTGGTACCAAATAGGTAGGACATTTTTATTCACAATTGCCAAAGTTAAATTATATATGCGAAGTGATTATTTAAGTCTTAAATATTTTTAATTTCCTAGTTTTTACTATATGAGAGTTTTCCTATTTCACTAAAAAAACTAACAAACCAAAATTAATAATCTTTTCTTATGATCATTCTATTAGAAAAACTATCTGTTTACTCATATGTTCAACGCTTCTGGTGAGATTGGTTTCTTTTGAGGCCATAATAAGAGTAGATTTATTTGTATCACATAACTTACTGGCACCCATTCCGTTATTTCTCCTGTATTTAGTACGTCACGACGAGATCCAGGATTATTGTGGATTTATTTCAGAGGGTAAGTTTGCCTGATAATTAAATCAGTATATACCGGACTATATTAAGATCCCAAAAACTATCCTTCCTCTTTACATGACTGCGGATATTTTGAGAAGCTAGAGACTAGTTTTTGTTCTATGTTCCACCGACTGAGCGGCTCAATTGTGTTTAAGTTATTTTTTTACCGTTGCCTCTTACATGTACGAGGTAATGGTGGAGGATTTTTTTATATTGTTAAATTATTTATATTGACTTAGAATAGCAATTTTTCATTCAATTTGACGACTTAGTAATTCTTCTTCTTTAACTAGTTACAAGCTTTCTTATTTACACCTATGACCTAAATGTGTGGGTTATATGGTATATCAAGGTGCTCGACGCCTGATGCGCCTTTGGCGAAATATTTATACTATTGTGTAATTGTTTATATTCTTATACTTAAACAATGGTTGGTTTGAAGAATTTTTACATATAATTCAATGTAATTCCTATTGACTTGTTTGAATATTAATAAACATATTTGTTAAAGTTGTAAATTATTCTGATACTTTGTTCCTTCCAATCTACATTTTTAAGTTTATGACATTTGTAACATAATTTAGGTTGTATGTGCAATTAATTTTATAATACACCAATTAGCTACTAGCCTAGGCTTCAAGGAAAAATAAAAAAATTAACAATTAATAATACTTTTAGAAGGGTATTACTCCCTATCTTTAATTCAGGATTATGAAAGGGGAAAAATATATTTAGGATTTCAATCAGCAAACAATACATTAATAAAAGTATAGTTATTTTTAACACAAAAGCGGGAAGTTAAGTATTTTTATTTCTCGCTTAAGCAAGGGAAGTGATGTGCTTGATCAATAAAAAATAGTGGTCATACATTCTAAAACCTAGTTTAAACTCGAGTGCATTTAAATTATACCAACAATAATATATTCTATAAACAATCTAAAATTTTTAGTTTAATGTGTAGTTGTAGAATTACATCAATTTTAATAACACTTTGCGTAAGCTGACACAACTCTGCGGTTAAGGTGATTAGAATGAGAATTTGTCTGGATCTATAATTCCTTAAAAAAAACACAGTTATTTCAAATATAATCATCCTATAAAATTATAAGTTATTTAAAGATTATTGTTGAGGTTTCAACTTAAAAAGTAAGCCTTTCTTTGAATTTAAAAAAGCATCCTGGCCATATTTAACAAGGAATCCAAATACACTCGGTTCCTCCCAAACTTATTTATCAACTTATTTATGTTAGATATGTCATCAGAACTATACTCATTGAGTTCTGTCTTATACATGTAGAGTGCGCTGTCGGTGATTCCATGCACATCCTTAGGAGCCGGTAACGTGTCTAGAGAATGAGCCGCTGAGAGAATCGGACAGGGATTGCAACTGTCTGAGTAACATTTTTGCGAGTTAAAGTGTATTTTATTTGGGTGACTAGTTTTACATTGTACCCCCTCGGAGACAATAATGTTTGACCTTTATGTAACATTCCAATGTAGAATATGGTCTTGGGGAAATTATATAGGCACACAGAGATGAACTCGTCTATACCTTTATCCTCCATATCGTCCGTAACTGCATTCAAGCACAACGAGAACTTTATCTGAAAACATGATAAAAACATTAATCTTTCAAGTTTGTTTTGAAGTTTTTGTTTTATTTTATTAAATTGTATTTTCTTACCACAAATTATTAATAATATCTTACAAACATATAATTAAATCTTTGAAAGCAGGCTTGTTGTTTTTTTCTTTCACTATTCTTGTGAGAAACTCACCATTGGTTTCGTCACATATTGTCTTTAATGGATTTCTGAGGATGAGGTTGAGTTTTGAATCTCAAAGAAGGTGCACTAGAGGTGGCTTTTTTATATAAGATTACTAAATTACAAATTAAATGCATACCCCTACCCCCTCAAATGTGTTGCTACATAATGCGAGCTATACATATTATATGTTCTATGTTTAAAATAAATAAAGTTACATACAAGATTGTATTAAAGTCTAACTATTAATTGAAAAATAAATATATACATATGTTTATTTTTTTATGTCTTTTCGTACCCCTCTGTTTTAATTTATATTTGTAAAAAATTCTGGAACATATAGTTTTTGAAATGTCAATCAAAAAGCTTCTTCTTGTTCAATTGTTTTTTAAATATGATTATAAGTATGTATGTAATCATGATTGTATGTATAATATATATAATACATATTTTCTCTTTTAAAATGTATGTAAGCTATATATTTTATTTCATTTTTAAAATGTAATACCTAGTTTAGTTTACTCAATTACGATAATAAATAAAGTGATTTCAGTATATCAATTAAGTTTTAAGGGAATTAGACAGTAATTTCAATGCTTACTTCTTAAATTTGAAGTCTTAGTTAATCTCGAAACTTGCAAAGAAAACTCAAAGTCAGTTTTTCCTACCTAATATTAATTCTTAAATTATTCACTAAGTGCATCTATGTACAGTCAAAGGTGTAGAAAATTATCAAAATGAAGTGTTTGTGTGTCTGTGTCATGACTCATGAGCATTGTGATATATATATATCGCAAGCTGAGGTCTTAGATTTAAAAATTGAAATTAATAAATTCAAAACCAGAATTTTAAAATTTGGATTTTATTTTTAAAATAAATTAAAAGTCCAGATTAAAAAACACTTATTTTTTTATTGTTTGAAGAAAATAAAAGCGTTGCCAGTGGTAGCCAAGTGATTTACTGCATGATTACCACACGAAAAACTTGGTATTTTTTATATTGTTTAATATATGAGAAAATTGAGAAATAAATATTGAAGAATTGTATGATTAAACTTATCTAGAGGAAGATAGCACATCTAAACCACTTATTAATTTTCTTTTGAACAAATGTGTTAGCTATTTTGCATATAATAAACCGTCGATGAGCTGAATGGCTATATGGAGTAATAAATATCAATCCATTAGAATTTAACAAAAATATCAAGCTTTTGTTTTCAATTTAACGTTATTTCCCCAATAGATCTGCATTTTTTTTAATTGGCCTGGTGATGAAATTGATAAAACAGATGCTAGCAGGATTTATATATATTTTTACAATAGAAAATGTAAATATTAAGATTAAAATTTTTGTATCTTGTATTTGTATTAATATAAGTTTGATATTAAAGGTTCGAGACAGTTAATTTTTTTAAGGGGGAGTGGGCTCTGCCATAAAATATTCCTATACTTTTGACCAATGAAAGGCATTTATATATATATAGTATGGACCTGACTCAAATTGGACACGTATAGATGTAATTAAGTTTTGCATTTAATTGTCCCTATTGCTATTTTAAAATGAGTTTCTTAGTGGTAATTATGTACCAACAGTGCATGTGGACATGACTGTAAAAGTACCAGTATATAAAGATAAATGTACAAGTACTGGTATTGGATGTGTACATGACTGAACAAGTTCCGGTTTTGCTTGTGGACAGAGCTATAGCAATAGCAGTATTGAATGTGTACACGACTGTATAGTTACCAGTATTTGATGTGTATATGACTGTACAATTACCAGTATTATATATCTACAGACCTGTAAAAGTTCCAGTATTACATGTAGACATGACTGTACAAGTACCGGTATTCCGTATTCCATGTTGACATTACTGTACAAGTACCTGTAATTCATGTGGAGAAAGCTGTACACATACAATTATTTTATGTTAACATTGCTGTACAAGTACCAATATCGGATGTCTACAGGACTGAACAAGTACCAGTATTACATGTTGACTTAACTGTACAATTCCATTACTGAAATTCTTAGGCTTGAAATGCAATTTCAATGATTGTATTGACAATGGGGATTTACTAGTTCTATAATCTCTTATCTAGAAGTAATGGAACATAATAATATTAAACTGAATACATATTTAGAATTAAGTTTGGGATAAAATCAAGGTTAGAAAATCTCGTGGGTTTTTTTGAATTTTTTAAAGCAACGATTTTGGTCTAAATAAATCAAAAAATTTACATTTTCTTCATGTAATAATATTAAATAGTTCTTGAAGATCTGTCGAGGGTGTCCTGGTATTTAATAAAAAGATTTTTATTAATTTAAAAATTTATCAGGTAATGCCGTTTTCTCATGCCAGATATTCAATAAATATTAGTATCACTAAGTGAATAAAATTAATCTCTATGTTTGTACTGAAGCGATGTATTAATTATCTAAATGTTTTGATATAAAAACTGCATTAACATCTGGATTTCTAGCATTGCCTGCATTCCAATTTTAATATCTGACAATAAATACATAATTTGTCATACTAGCATATATGATTAAAAAATAAATCCAATTAAACTCCAATGAGATTTCAAGTCAGAATTATCTAGTTCAAGTTATCATATTAAAGGCACATTTAAAATATTTCTTAATTATATAAATTCTCTAACTAAAGGACAAACCCCATTTAAAATATCACAAATATATATACCATACTGAAATTATATCAGATTTTGCCAGATTATTAGAACTTACAGTTTTTAAAAAACATAACAAATATCTCTTTTTCACTAAGCAGCTTTAAAACAATAAAATCATACGTCAAATATACCAATAAATCAATCCGAGAAAGCTACTGAAAATTCAATTTAAAATACATAATAATGCAGGATGTCTACTTAGTCTTGGAAAATAATTCCCTGATAATTCCAGGTTTTCCAGATGATTTTTAAGTTTTGCCATGTTTAAGAAATCCAATATTTCACCCACTATACAATTATAACTAAAATGTACATTCAGTTTTCATTTTGATATAAATTCGAAGTAATCAAATATTGTGATTAATGGAGTGAAAATATATTTATTTCATTTAAACAATTTTAATTAAAAATGTCTTTCAAATAAAGATATAAGAACTGAGATGATAAAATAAATGACATATTTTATATACATTTTTTTAAATAAGCCTACACATTAGAGACACAATTCCCTGATATTATATGGAAAGGGAAATTCCCTTAAAATTATAGGTTTTTCGAGGCGAGCAGACACCCTGTAATGTAAAGTGTATAAAGTGAATGGGTAAGTTTTAAAAGGAGTTTGGTGAGATCTGCAGAGAAGGTATGTGGGAAGTCACGCAATGAGAGGAAGTGGGCGATGACACCCAGGTGTAAGGACGAGGTGTTGAAAACAGTGTAGGATAAGAATAAAGCATTCAGAAAAAGTTTATGAATAGGAATAAGGAAACAGAGCAGGCAAAATATATGAAGAAAAAAAGAACGAAGTGAGCTTTACGAGAAGACAGGAAGGATTGGATGAATGGAAACACTTAACTGATTTTGACGTAATTTATCTTTTTTGTTAGGATATTAATCCAGGCATGTTTTATCATGATAAATCAGTTTTTTTTGTGGGTCCTTAATAAGTTCCGACATTATATTTTTTTCTATTGTCTAATATTTATTGTTCATTTTAGCCCATTTGTGTGCAGTTTTTTATTTCTGTAGGAAATCTATTTCTTCAATAATGGATTTCATATATCAATAGGATTGGGCTGAAAGTCCTCGGTGAAGTGGTGGTTTGACATGCGATGACGTAATTTTCTGGTTTGCGGAAAGGTGTAATAGATCATCACAGTGTTGGCTGATTAGGTTTGAAAACGAGAATCTAGTGGAAGTTGAAAGCATGACGTTGGAGTTTATCTCTCGGTGATGTTCAGTTAGTCCTGACAGTGACAAGTTTGAAGTTCACAATATTCTGAGTATGGTGTAAATACTTTTAATTGAATGATCGTATTTTTAAAACCAACTAGATCATTAGTGAGGACGTGGTGTATCTTAGTAAAAAAAAATAATTAAATGCCAATTATTCATAAGCTATTGAGCTTTAGTTTCCTATGTGTTATAGCTTTTCATTGTCAAACCGGAACCATAATATTATATTCACTTTGCAAATTTTGTCAACATTTTCAAAAATGGTAATGAAAAATAAAATATACTCTGTTGAAAAATATTCAAAGAAATAAATGCAATTTATTTTATTGAAATTTTCGGTGATACAGTGAAAGGGATAATATAGGCAAGAAAAAATGTTAGAATATATTTATATATAAAACAAAATTTTCTAACTCGTCTTAAAACCCGTCTGTGCTATACGTATAATAATACGCCAGTGAGTTATGTTAAAGTAGATCGAATTGAATATGGATGTAACCATTTTTACACGGAGGAGAGGATCGAAAAAATTTAGGAATATTCACTCTCAATAGGCTGAACTGAGATAATTGCGCGCTGTGTAGGTTCAAAACAAATTATATATCTATTTTTATATACAAATATATCTATATATATTTATATATATAAAGGTTTATATTTACATATAAAGATATACATTTCCATATATATAAAGATATATATTTATATATAAAGATATATATATATATATTTAGCGCCCCACCGCACCTATTCGGGTTTTAAGCCTGTATACTATTTACTCTAATATGTTAATGTTGAGGAAGGCTTTATTTACAGACCGTGTACCCACGTTTCCGTGGAGGGAGAGTTGAACATATTTAAGAAAAAAACCCTTTCAGTGAACCCGACACGGATTTAACCAGCATGATCCCGTTATTTTCATTATGGTATATTGCGAGGGTAGTGTCTTAGAACATGTGACCACTGAAGTGGTTGAATCGTGTTATAAGTAAATAGTCTTCTAATTAAATGATATTTTTTTAGTTGGTTTTGTTTGGCCCTCGAGTCATTGTTAAGTGGATGTTACCATGAAATTCGTCCAGCAAACCAATCTTGCCCCGTGGTGTAATAGGCTGGCCCGGCCTGCGTTCACCAAACACTAAGCAAAGTCCTTTCGAGTCAGGCGTTTAGATAGTTTAAAGTGTAATTATTTGATTGGATGTTACAGGCTAGGCTTCCAGTGTCAAGAAGGTAATAGGCAAGAGCATTTTCAAGGAGTATCGAAATAAGGAGGGGCGATAGGGAATAATCTTATATGAATAAGGGTGATGAAGACAACGTACAAACTAGCTTGGCTGTCATGTTTATTTAGTCCATTTTGCCTCTAACAAGGAGGTCAGGATCAAATACAGATGGAGTTTAATAAGTTGTATTTATTAAGTGGTTTCTCATGCTGTGTATTCTAGTTAATCATGGCATATAGGACCAGGTTAGAATCTTGTGTTAAACATTATGCACATGAAATACTTTATTATCTTAAAAATAATTAATTATCAATCAAATTTTACTCTATTCTTGTTAATATCTGACACCATTCCTTCATAATCAGCTTTTGAATATATTACTTCTTCTTTCTTTGCAAATCACGCTTTTACATATTTTAAACATATCATTTTATGATATAAATGAGAAAATTGGGCAGCGTAGTTCGAAAATTGGCATATTAAAAAAATGTTTAAATTGAATTCTATAAATAGTTCCTTTAAATAAATAATGATTACTAAGTTGTATGAATTTAAGGCTGCTATTTAGTTTTATTGCGACTGTACCTTTACTATAAAGCCTTTATTAATTATTTATCGTTCTTGGCTAAGATACAAAGAAGAGGTTTAGGAAAACATGTTTGAACTTAAGTAGGGCCTAAAATATTAAGGTTTTTCGATGGGTTTGCCTTTTAACATTCCATGAACTACTTTTAGATGTGGTGTATCAGGAGTTCGATCTTAGGCAAATTTTTTGTTTATTTTCTCACCATCACGTCTCACCACTTGTTCGGTATTGACGCATGTATATTAATTATTCTAATTGAGAATGGTTGAGAAAAATATAGATTTAGAGTTAATGTACCCAACATTTTGGTTGTGATACGGTGTTAAAAAATTAGGGAAACACTTTTTAATGTTGATTATATGTATTTTATAACTTTTATTCTTTCGTTCTTAAATGACTGGGTCAAATTATTATTTTTTATATTCCCATAAGTTACTCATAGGATTGATAGCGTCTTACATTGTGCAAGACAAGGCAGGTCTAGCGAGTGAAGCATAGTAAGACAAAATGGACGCCATCTCCCTATTTGGTTGTAACATTCTTTGTGTGATTTTGTTGAAATAAACCTACCATTGTATAGAAAGATTTACAGAAGTAAAAAATATGTTTGCTTTAGACACTTTGTTCAAACCATCAATACATATATTTGTTTGTGTGAAATTATAATTATATCTTTATTAATTTTTTCATATCAATTTAATCGTCAATTTAGCTGATGGTTTAACGCTACACCCCACTAATCTAGAGTTAGTTCAGGTGTTCAACTCCAGAATGCCTCTTTTTTAAATTTATCAGACTGAAAGTTCATTTATAATTTAAGTTATTGTATTAATAGGCAAATAATTTGTGTTGTATATTTTGTATGGAAGTGTAACGATGTTCCAAATAACGAATATCTAAAACCAACAACCCGGTAATATGGAGGCTCTACACTCACCAAGTCTCACCAAGTCTCACCAAGTCTGATCGAGACCTCTCCCCGTCGAATGGGACAAACATGCACGCAACAACATATCCACTCCCGTGGCTTGGATAAAGAAGACTGACTGAGACGCGAACCAAATCAGCGCCTCGCCCAGCCCCAAAACAAGGCGTTTTTTACATGTTTATGAATGGGGACTTGAATTTGATTTGCCGTGGGTGAACCACGGTTTAGTAATAGTAACTTTCTAGGGGTATTCATGTTTGACTTAGTACGTTTTATTAACTGTAGGTGTGCCCGAGCCTTTATCTTGGCGGATCTTAGTAATTGTTTAATATTATCTTGGGTATTTTTGGACTATATAAATTCACTTAGTAATGTAGGTATTTTATATGGAATTGTTAGGTTAGGTTGTCATGAGCGCAACGGAAGTTGCGGAACTTATTGTACACTTATAAGACTTGTTTGTAATATTAGGTAATGCTTCGTAACTTAGGATTAGCACTCAACGGCCATTGTTGAGATCTCTGTACATATTTGTAGGAATGTAAAGCTAAATTTTTTGAGCACTTTTTCTTATATAATTAATTTATACTTCAGTTAATGCTATGGGAAATTAAAACTAAACATGTCAGGCATCTTGTGTTTATGGATGTAAGCGCGCACTTGAGTGGTAAATTTGAATTTTGACATCTAACATTCACTGTGGGGCGGCTAATATTTTGTAAGTCATATAGTGGCTCAGTCAAAATTTTGCCAGACTAAGCGTAAGCTCATTAAGCCTTTAATGTGCTGTTGTATTACTATATCATTGTAATTTAACTGAAATAAAAAACTATGTTTCTCTTGTGACCTCATGTTTGTTTTTTGAACACGCTTCCTGCGCTCAATATGAGCGTCACAAGAAAAAAGTTGTAGCAGAGCGTGGTTCCACAGTTCGTGGAGTGTGGTTCACGTATCGAAGATAAGTGTTTGAATTTTGTTAGGTTTAAGATGACTCCGGAGAAACCGCACATTGTTAATATTGTTTACTAATATTTGTCTGTTCTGTTTCACGCTGTCCGAGACCATGGTTCCGCCGCTCAAGCCTGATGCCAAGACTTCGGCCATAACGAAAAGATCTGAGATTTACAAGCTTAGCCGCGACCAGCTGCTGTCTGAGCTTGAGTCCAGGGAAGTCCAGGAACCACCCAACGCGATGGTGGGTGAGTTGCGCTCCCTTCTATCTGAACTGTTGAGTGAGGTTGGGGAGGCTCCGGCCGACCTGGGTATGGCCGAGGATGCGAGTGAAAAACCTTTAGTTCCTTCCCACGCTGCCCTGTCCGTGCCTGTAGGCTATTCTAAATGTCAGAATAAAGTTTTAATTGAGATACTGGGTCGTATCCCTGTATGTGATGGGCAGAACCATACTGCTTTGTTCAATTTCCTAGTAGAAGTGAATAGGGCTTCGTGTCTTAGGCTTGTAAAAGAACCAGAGTTTCTTACCTTATGTTTGACGAAAACGTCCGGCTTTCTTACCGAGATGTTTTCTCAAGGTATCCAGGCCAACTTATCTCTAAGGGTGGTGATAGATCTAGTTTTAAACGCATTGTTGCCCAAGAGGACAAAACAGAAGCTATGTAGAGAAGTGGTCCATAGGTTTCAGTCCCCCCACGAATATTTTAGGAATTTCATTCTATCTATCACTGAAGCTGCGCGTGTACTTAATACTGATCTAGGAGAGTCTGAGTTAGTGGACGTAATATTTGAAAACGTGTCACCGCTGACAAGGTGCCATTTTGTCTTTACCAACAAGCCCACCTCTATACAGGATCTTTACTCCTTGGCGTCGGTCATTGAGGGGACTCTTCTCTCAGAAAAAGAGTACCTGAGTGCGCATTCTCCCGCACTGGAAAGTCGCTCGCGAACGGGTTTTAGTCCCGTAGCGGCCCATTCTGCATTGTCCCCTGAACCCCCCTTATCTACCGGCCGTAACAGGTTTTCTAGTGGGAATAATTCCTTGGGTTTGAATCCCGGGAATAGTTCGCCCCGTGACGTACCCAGAGTAAGGTGTTACCGATGTAACAGATTGGGGCATGTCCGTAGGCAATGCGCAGAGGGAAACCCCTGAGGCGCGGCCGTGGCCGTGGTGCAGTCGCGCCTATATTTGATAAACCACGCATCCCGAGTCCGTGTGTTTCCATTTTTATTGGACCCGTAGAATGTGTGGGGCTTTTAGATACCGGGGCCAGTCATTCTTTTGTTTGTAGTAAGTTTGTTGATCTTATTAAGGGTAAAATGAATATTGTGTGCGAGTCCATTGAGCCGAAGGCGTATGCCGTGGCAAATGGGCAATGTTTGTGGGCTTCTGGAAAAGTAAATCTTCCTGTTAAATTGGGGCGATTTTCATGGAAGCGCTCTTTTTATGTCCTGCCGAACCTTGCTTTTGATCTCATTTTGGGAAATGATTTTTTGTATCAAACTAGGGCCAGGTTGAGCCTTAGGGAACGGCGAGTGTCGTTTGATTTTGCTCCTGGGGAATTTATCCCTTTTGTATCATGCAAACCCCCTTCAGGTTTGTTCTGTACTAGTAGTGAAAGTGAGGCTATAAGTGACGTTATCGGCCAATTCCCAGACGTAATTACGGATAGATGGGGGAAATGTGATATTCTGCCATACGACATCGTTGCGCAAGACAACATTCCAGTACGCTCAGGTCCATATTCCTGTGCACCTCCCAAATTGGAAATTTTTAGGGAAGTAGTCCTTGACCTTGAAAGGAGAGGGGTTATTCGCCCGTCCAAGTCCCCCTACGCCAGCCCGGCTTTTATAATCCCCCGTAAGGGTAAAGGGTACCGCCTCATTGTGGATTACAGGAAGGTGAACAAAAAGCTTGTGTTCGATCCCTACCCAATGCCCAGCATTGAGTCCGCTTTCCAACACCTTGGCAAGGCTAAATTCTATAGTTTGATCGACCTTAATGCCAGCTTTCTGCAGTGCGCGCTCTCAGAGCCCTCCAAGAAATTTACTGCGTTTGTCACCCCATGGCAGGTTTATGAGTTCAACCGGGTGCCCTTGGGTATTAGTTGTGGGGGGCAAGCGTTAAATAGGGTATTAGACCATATTCTTGCTGATTTAAAGTTTAAATACGTTTTTAACTACTTGGATGATATTTGCGTTTACAGCGACACTTTTGAGGAGCATTTAGTTCATGTTAAGACCGTCTTACAGCGTCTGCGCTCGGCCGGTCTTACTGTTAACCCAGAAAAGGTCACGTGGGCAAAGAAGTCTATCCCCTACTTAGGGTACATTATCTCAGAGGGAAACCTTCTAGTCGATCCAGAACGTGTAAAGCCGATCCTTGATTTCCCGGTCCCCAAAAACCTGAAAGGTGTGCTGCGCTTTCTAGGCATGTGTGCGTACTACGCCAGATTCATTCCCATGTTTTCGGAAGTCGCCTGCCCCCTTAACTCTCTGAAGAAAAAAGGAGCTACATTTGTATGGGGACCCGATCAAAACAAGGCCTTTCTCTCTCTCAAGCAGCATTTAGTGTCACCCTCTGTCCTGCGCATGCCCGACTTTTCGCTCCCGTTTCGGCTGCATGTAGACGCGTCGTCGGTAGCGCTCGGCGCGGTACTCTCCCAGTTAACTCCTGATGGTGATAGACCAGTAGCGTTCGCTAGTAGGACTTTGAACGTCGCGGAAAGGAAGTATAGTACTTATGAGAAGGAATGTCTCGGGTGTGTTTTTGCTGTCGAAAAGTTTTCCGACTACTTAGAACTGAGAAAGTTTGATCTCTTCACCGACAACGTAGCCTTATCTTGGATGTGGAACCATCCAAAACAACTTGGCAAGATAGGACGTTGGGTTTGGAGACTCTCTAGGTATAGCTTCACCACCCATCACATTGCTGGGAAGTTAAATGTAGTAGCTGACGCGTTATCTCGAATGTCTGAAGATCTGGACCCCGTTGGGGATCACCCAGAAGTCGACCCCCTCTACGTCATTCACACTATCCCCGAGTCTTTTATATCCATTAGTGACCACCAGGCGGAGGACGACTTTTGCAAACAAGTAGTGGAAAGGATAAATAGTGGAGAGGTAGTAGGCAACTACTGTATCCGGAAAGGTCTCTTGGTAGTTAAGATTAGAGGTAGGACCAGGTATTATGTGCCGGAGAAACTTAGGCCCATGCTCCTGAGATACTTCCACAACTCTGTGTTCGGTGGGCACTGTGGTATTCTTAAAACTGAACGTAAGGTGTCAAAGGAATTTTTTTGGCCTAATCTACCCAGGGATGTCAGGGAATGGGTACGTAGGTGTGAGCCGTGCCAGAAGGCAAAGCCATCCCAGAACTCCAAAATCGGTCTTCACTCGGCCGATATCGCGACGCGCCCGTGGGAAAAGGTTTTTGTGGATTATGTTGGCCCCCTTACCCGCTCTTCACTAGGTAACACTGCTGTCTTGATTGCTATGGATGCCTTCTCTAAATTTGTAATTTTGATACCCCTTAGGAACATGAAGGCGTCGACTACGGTCAACGCTTTGTCTAGGCGGGTTTGGGCTTTATTAGGCACCCCTAGAATAATTGTGAGTGATAATGGGCCATGCTTTAGGTCCAAGGCTTTTAGTGACATGTGTTTTTTATGGGGTATAAAGCACGTGACAACAAGTCCTTACAACCCTTCTCCCAACCATGTGGAGCGGTTCAACCGCAATTTGAACGTGGCTCTGACCATATTCCACCACCTCGACCACTCCCACTGGGACCGACACCTTGACTTCCTCAACCTAGCTTTTAACTCGGCCTTCCACGAGTCGATCCGGGCTACCCCGGCTTCCGTCTTCCTCAACCGGGATTTGAACCATCCCCTCTTGGCCATCTGGGACGTCGATCCGCTCCTGTCTGAGTCCGCCCCCCACACCTTTGAAGAGAAGTGTGAGCGTGCGTTTGTGAATCTCCAGAAATCTCAAAGGAAAGTAGCTTCGGCTTATAATCGAGGGCGAGTCCCTGTTTCTTCTAAGGTTGGAGATAGAGTGGTATGCAAGTGTTTCCCCCAGAGCTCAGCAGCGGACAGGTCGTCGGCTAAGTTGGCATTGAAGTGGAACGGGCCATGGTTGATCGACAGGGTTCTGACTCCCGTCTCAGTCCTTCTGAGGGAGCTAGCAGATCCCACCATTACACGACGAGCCCATGTCAGCCACCTAAAGGCAGTGCTAAAATGAGTCAGTGCCCTGTCCCTTATTGTTAGTGATATAGTAATATTTATTGGTCGTTATCGTTTAGGGCACTTTATTCGTTTTGTGTTTTTTTAATTAGTAATTAAGAGAGGGGGGCCCCTTCAGATGACATTGACTTTACAAGACGGTGCTATGTGTATAATATTGTAGTGTTTGGCCGCGGCGCCTGGAACTTGGGAATAATCTAGAGTGCGCGTGTGCGGCAGCCAATTATAAAGACACCCCAAGAGTTGTACCCCTTAGCAATAAAAAAAGGGGAAGAAACATTTTCGTGGGTTGGGTGCACCGATTAGGCACAAACACAACACGCCATGCGTGGGTTATTATGAACTTTGAGTTGTGGATATGTTCTATATGTTGTATTTTGTTCTCAGAGAGGTGTTCCCCTTAGTCACTCCCCCCCTTCTTCTCCGCGACTCTGGGACGTGCTGGACATATCTCGGGCTGGGCGGACACTACGGGTTGCCACATAGAAAAGAAGAGCTGGCTGCAATGAGTCGTCCGGAACAGGGATGCCAGGAGTATCGTGCGGCATGGTTGGTGTGTCCCAATAAGGCCTGGAGAGAGTAAGCAACCAACTACAATGGAGAGCTGTGGAGGCCGATGGCTTGCATCAAGACCAGAGAGCCTTAGTTGAGGGCTCAAGTCGGATGTCCACTCAAACATCGCAGGGCTGTTGACGACGAGGATGGCGCCTCCTTGTCGTTCCTCTCGAGTCTTCTTCCCCTTCAGGGGGGGTATTGTAACGATGTTCCAAATAAAGAATATCTAAAACCAACAACCCGGTAATATGGAGGCTCTACACTCAACAAGTTTCACCAAGTCTCACCAAGTCTGATCGAGACCTCTCCCCGTCAAATGGGACACACATGCACACAACAACAGATCCACTCCCGTGGCTTGGATAAAGAAGACTGACTGAGATGCGAACCAAATCAACGCCTCGCCCAGCCCCAAAACAATGCAGTTGCCAACTTGACTTCGCGAACATCCGCCTCTGAAATGTTCGAGCTTGGCCTAGTAATTACTGGGATGTCCGCGATACGCCCAGAGCGCCAGTCTTCACCCTTCGTTTTGTTCCATATGTTTCCCTTCCCCTCCCCCTCTACTGAGAACTTCTAAGACCTGTTTATGCTATATAACAGCAGTTGTCATTTTGTATGGTACTGATTGTATCACTGGCTCTTACCAGGTGAGGGCGCTTGGTTATAACTAATATTCGGGAATATTAATCAAAATTCTCTTTGGCTTTTCTCTTTGGTTTAGTAATAGTAACTTTCTAGGGGGATTCATGTTTGACTTAGTACGTCTTATTAACTGTAGGTGTGCCCGAGCCTTTATCTTGGAGGATCTTAGTAATTGTTTAATATTATCTTGGGTAATTTTGGACTATATAAATTCACTTAGTAATGTAGGTATTTTATATGGAATTGTTAGGTTAGGTTGTCATGAGCGCAATGGAAGTTGCGGAACTTATTGTACACTTATAAGACTTGTTTTTAATATTAGGTAATGCTTCGTAACTTAGGATTAGCACTCAACGGCCATTGTTGAGATCTCTGTATATATTTATAGGAATGTAAAGCTAAATTTTATGAGCACCTTTTCTTATATAATTAATTTATACTTCAGTTAATGCTATGGGAAATTTAAACTAAACATGTCAGGCATCTTGTGTTTATGGATGTAAGCGCGCACTTGGGCGGTAAATTTGAATCTAGACATCTAACATTCACTCTAACGTTCCCTCTGTGGGGTGGTTTTTTTTTTGTAAGTCATAGTGGCTCTGTCAATATTTTGCCAGACTAAACGTAGGCTCATTAAGCCTTTAATGTGCTGTTGTATTACTATATCATTGTAAAATTACAATTCTCAGAGAGGTGTTCCCCTTAGTCACTCCCCCCCTTCTTCTCCGCGACTCTGGGACGTTTTTTATTTAAGTTAAATTATTTAACTTAAATAAAAAACTATGTTTCTCTTGTGACCTCATGGTTGTTTTTTGATCACGCTTCCTGCGCTCAATATGAGCGTCACATAAGTATATAAGGCTTTCGAGCCTACGTAGGATTTCACAAAGTTTTCTTTATAATAATTTAAAAAGGTAGTTAATTAAAAAGAGTGCATTCATTTTGAAATTTTGTGTGTAGGTGATTATTTAAAAATCAAATTAATGGGTCTTATGACATAAAATTGTACACATTTAATAATAAGGCTAAGTAATATAATTTTTAATCGCCTACTAAAAACCTTTAGGACATATTTATGTTTTACAAATAGTTGCGAAAATAAATTAATGTTTTAATGGATTAAAATTACTTACAAGTTATATTGTATTTCGCCAAAAAATTAAAATATATTTGAGCTAGAAATCATCTCGTGAACTTCGAAGCCTCATAGAATCACTCTATCAATTTAGCTAAAGAACATCTAGAATATGATGAACGTTTAAATTATAATTATAAAACCTGGGTAAATTTTGAGATAGTAAATTTAGTTGCAAACAAATGGAAGAGGGTTTCCTAATAAAACCAAACATATCGCTATACATGATGCACTCAATTCAATAATAGTGTTTACTTTAAGTTACATATTTGGTACAATGGTACGCTGTGAAATCAATCACTTAATCATTTGGTAAGTCACGGTTTTACAGTGATGTCAGATTGAAAATTCATTCCCAAGAGAAACAACGCCTAACCGATTCGCATTACAGCAGAAACCTTTCAAAATAAGCACTGTTTTGGGACAGAATGCGTTTTATGAGATCATGAGTTGTAAGTATGCTCAATAGCGAGTTTTTTTGCAAGTTTCAAAATTAGTGGTTCAAAGGTGACCAACATTATTTTCTGTTAAACGTATATTTACATTTTACGCTGTTGGCACCATGCATGTAACTATAGCCAAATACTGCAAACCTTACCTGACTTTTGCCCTCTTTCCCCACCGTTGACAGTAAAAATATAGGCCTCTTAAGAGAGTGGAATAGGGGATAAACAAAGTATTTCAAATTTTAACAACGAGTGAAGTTGGCCGAAATAGCCCGGTTAATTGTTTTTTGATGTAATTGATTTCTTACTTTATTAAATATTATGTGATTTTAAGTGTGGAACTTAAAATTACTTGGCGTGCCTTTATTGTCATGGGCAGGTCATCTCTGCCCTACTTGATAGACCATACCTGTATCGTAAGGTGTTAGGTTGAGTAAGAGAACTGCCTGGCTAGTCATTTGTATGACGTCACTTATTTTTGCATCTCAAACGTTTCAAGACCTAGAGTCCAGGTCTACAGGGTGAATCCCGGTCAATTGTACTAAATGAGGTTCTTATTAAATAATTTCCCACTATAATCAAATCTAATCTAATCACATAAGGGTAAGTATGCTAGTATTGCTACATTACTATTGACTACTCCATTACAATAAAGTTTAATTCCCGGATGATGAATGAGACGCCAAACAAAGAAACGTTTATTTTTTGATATATCATTTTACAAAATATGTAAAATTGATTATCAAAAATAGCTATCTCTGATTATTATTTCACTGTCAGAGAGCCTTAGCCAATAGGTAATTTATAAATACTATTTTATATATATCATATTTATTTGAGGTATTTAACAGGCACTTTATGAACCAACTGATTATATCAGCACATGAGAATTTCTATGATCGATATTGAATCGGCCTAACAATTTTACCAGAAAAGGTATTTTTACATGCCTTTCCGGTTTCTTCTTTTTTTATGTGCCTCAATAGACTTGAGAGCAGCGGCTTAGCTTTGCCTCCGAATGAAGTTGTGTTACGTATTTCTAAAGTTACAGAAAAATCCATCGACTTTGGCAGAGTTTGAACTAATATTTAGGACCAAAAGTATCAATATGTATAAAGAAAATGTTTCTTAACAATTTTGTAAATTTTTCAGATACAATATCAATTATTATATTTGAAATATTGTTATTGTAACTGACTACACATATTAAAGTGTATTGAATATGTATCTGATTAAATAAAAAAAATGTAAATATATAAATATGAACCTCTAAATAAATCCACACATAGAAATATATAATACCAAGATTTTAGATATAAATATGTAGAAATTAATGTTTTAATATATACATTATATGTCTAAACCTAAGACAATAAAAAGAGTAGGAAAAAAAAATATTCCCTTCAATAATTTTACATAATTTCTACCAAAATAATTATTTTAGGAACGAACGAACATTAATGGATTAAGCTACTTCTAATCTTCTTCGTAGCTACGTGTAGTCTACTTGTTTTAGTTTTGTAATTATTAGAACTCAAACTAAAATACTCATAAATGTCATAAATACAACCAAAAAGCAATTAATTAAACTTGGTTGGTATGAAATTGTTTTTAAACTATAATCATATAACAATACAAATTATGATATAACTAAAAATTATAAACACAGGTAAGTTACACTCGAATTCAATAGTCTTTTTTTGGAGTCCATATCAAGCATGGATCCCTTATGAAAAACTCACATTATATATTTGTTTTTCGGTGTACACAGATATCAACACATGAACGGTTAGAAAAAAAACAAAGGTTTGGGTTTTAAAATGTGTGGGTAAGAATTTAGAAAAAATACGAATATCGGAATTTGTGAGTCATTAAAAGTAAGTTTTATTATTATCATTTTTACCAAATTATGCAGGGAATTTTTGAAAAGCTTTTACCATGAGGGTTTCATATAAATATATGTATTAATATTTAAATATAATAATAATATACATTTATTATCATTATTTTAAACAAAAAGTCCCATAAATTGGATTTTTAAAATGTTGGGAAGATTCTAGAAAATATTAGGCATATGTAAAAACATATGTTTTTACAGTAAACATTATTTTATTTATATGCAAATAATGCTTTTAGAAATATTGATTATACTGCTTTCAGTACTTTTACTTATGAATGCCGCGTGCCTGGCACAGATTTAGCTGATTTTTCAAACCTTCCTTTACATCTGACAAGACGTGTATTAAACACAAATATTGAATGTGTGGAATGCAATGCCTCCACCGTGGTACGGATTCCACGTTAAACTGTAGGTCCTTCATTTATTCTCACAATCGCCCTACCATTACATATGAGTATAAGTGGGTAAAAACCAAAATGGTAGTAAAACGCAGTGCTAATAATAATAATAATAATAATAATAATAAAAAAAAGAATGCCTTGTGCCGATAGCTTTCAATTAAGCAGGACTACATAAACGATAAGAGGATGGTTATTCTAGATATGAAATCTAAATAACCTGCACCAATTGTACACTTCATCCATAGTAATGCATATATTAAAGATGCGTAAATAATGAACACTAGCCAAATAACGCATATTAATAAGCCATAGTTATATTGCTATAAAAATTTTACTGACTATTTTGGTTCTCAGATAAAGTTAAAGCTATATTTAATATAAATGAGTACACATTTTTTCTTATTTTCTTCAATAAGAAATAACCGATCTCGCTTAGAGAGCAGAATTGCGTCCAAAGGTTGTATTTTTTTTAAATATTTGAGTTGTTTAACGTGCAATTTTTGAATCTACTGATAAAATCTGCACACGATTTTGATACTATCTTAAAACTTGAAAATACACAACATCCACATCCCATTAGCTGATCACTTTAAAAGGAGAATTTCACATTTCACTAAAGAAAAAAGTACTGCCATGTAGGAATAGAAACTGGGATCACCAGTTGATTAGAAAAACAACTAATCGATTGTGCTAAGAGTTCCATTATCTTACAGTTAAATAAATCTTTAATTCGTGCTGTTTTAAAATTCATTGTTTAGAAATTATTATTATAATAATCATAATAATAATAATCAGGTAACCAATATTCATTTGAGAAGTATGATAGAATTAACATATATGTTGTAGTGCAGACTAAACAATATATATAATTTATTTGTTCTTGAAATTAGCTTCGAAGGAGTAATAACTCTTAGCTTACTGTAAGATATAAATGTTTAGAAGATGTATGAAAGTTAACTGCATTATGGCACGGGCGTTTTTGCTTTTTGGCGCCTCTCTATGTTACTGGTGGATAATATAGTCCATTCCATAGGAGGGAGGGTAACTAACAGCTAGCAAAAGTTAGCAAATGAAATCTCTTTTATCCATTTGCCAAACCATATGATCTGCATTGACCAAAATATGTTGATGTATTGTCACTTTTGGCAGCCAAAACTTTCACTAAAACAATTTTGTTTAAATTTGGTTTTCCTTTTGTCGGTTCTTAAATCTTATGCTAGATACCAGCTACCACATTTCTCATGGTGATTGTACTCTTGTAAAATATGAAAATAATCCCTAAACCTAGCAAATCCAAACCTAAATTAGTCTGGGGGGATTATAAAATAATCTCCAAACCTAACAACTTCAAACCTAACGTAGCCTGTGCGTGTTTGGAAGATAATTGAAGGGGAAACTCAACAAGTGTTAAACATACACTAAACGTTTCACTTCGAGATTGTACAAAAACTGATAGGATTAAAGATAAAACTATGAGGACCTGTTTTGCAGACAATGTCACCATCTATATTTTATATAGGTTTAACAAACAATTTGACATTATGAACGGCTTACGCTATAATTGAAATAAAAAAGTTTAAGGCACCATTATTTCAAGCTGGCAAATGTAAAATAAATTTTTAAGAGTGGCACTAATTTCTATTTAACTCACCACAAATTATACTATTGTGTTAAATTTCATGTTAGTATCAAAAATGGGACTTTTGTTAAGCTTAGCATTTCCACTATCACGCCCAGGTTACATTAGGTTTGATGATTTTTTTATATCCAGCTATGCTACGTTAGGTCATGTCTAGCTCTGTTTGGTGCCCTCTCAACCTGGCGCCATGACCAGGCACCTGGCTCGCCACCCTTACATAAAGTAAGTAACATGTTAGTAACATGTAAGTATGATTTTTGGTCACGTGTTTCTACAACAAAGTATAGGCCTATTAGTTCATGTCACATATCTTAACAAGTTTTTAGTAAATGTCTATTTCAAGATAAAAGTTAGATAAAATGTCTGTGTTGCAGTGTATCATATATTTTTTATTACTAAAATACATAATTTATTTGAGCTATATGTGAGTAGGTTTGTAGACGTATAATTTCTAAGACCCTTTTATTGTTATTTTATTATTATTAATATTTTAGTTTACCAACTTATCGACACAACTAAAGGCCATGTAATATAATTAAAATCATTCTACTCACGTTAATGTGTACAATTAGATCCATAATTTCAGAACCAATATTTTAACAACCTGTATATACACGTGTGTGTGTATTGAATTTCTTTAAAAAAATAATGACTTAAACTAAAATATTTGATGATTATTTTCAGAGGATAGAAATAATAGCTATGAAACACATGTCCACCCTCCCCTAAGTAAACTCCTGGATGCACCATTGAAATTGAATCTTATTATCTTCAAATTTAATTCTGCTATACGTGCTAAAAGTTCTTGTTCGTCTATAAAACATGAATTACTATTTAAAAAAATCCTTTTCACCTCATTCTTCTAAAAAACCGATGTTATATAAATAGGTTATATCTAATCAAGCAAACACCGTTTATGCAAATTATTTATAAGATAAAGAAAATCATTTCTACTCTATAAAAACAATTTTAACAAAGATAATACAATTACATTACAGGGAACATTTTCAATAGCTCAGGTTTGGAGGTGACAGACAATTAGTATCAAATCAAGGGTTTTACCTGAACACTAAATAACGGGGTTGTTGGAAGGGGGGTGGGGGTAATAGGGTTTACAAAAAAACATAGAAAGTATGTGAGTGCCAAAAGGGAAGGGGGGGAAGGGTAAGGTGCTTTCGTAGACAGAGAAATCTACCAGCAAGCTACTGAACATTTTCAACAGTTTAAATTTGATTTAATTTGAAAATATCAAATTTTGAAAAATTATTTTATTATAAATATTCGTTGTGTATGATAGAACATTATCTTATTCTCCATAATAATATGATACCTTCAAATTATTTTATTTTTTTGTGTGTGTGTGTTTTATTTATTTTTAATTTAATAGAAATTAAGTCCTATTGTAAAAAATTAAATATTAACTTGTAATTTTTTCATTAATATAGTTAATTTTAATTTACAAATTTAATATAATACAAAAAACTGCATGTTGTTCCTATGTATATTTTTTGAGAAATAGGCTCTACAAATTTATCGTTCTTATATAGTAGGTGTCCATCCGAATATTGCGCTGAAGATAGTAAATCAGAACACTTTTTTATTATTTAGTTAATTATATTCTTAAAGATATTTTTTTGTCAATCTTAGGTTATGATTTTTTAGCTATATGTTAAAGCTTTTTTTTCTTACATACATATTATTAATTTTATATAAATAATGTGTAGAGAAAAGTTAGGTTTGTTACTCTAGCAAGGTGAAACGTGGGCCGTATCCGGATAGCCCAAGAATAAGGAGATGTAGTTTTGATTAATTCACAGTCGCCACGCAATTCTCAAACGAAGACTACATCAAAAGATTCGCACGCCAACAACTTTATTACATCCATGGGTCCACAGTGATGCTGTATATAAAATATCTTAAAAATTATGTTAAAAAAAACTATTCCAGAGTACTCAAACTGGCGTGTTTCAAAATTTGTTATATTAAAACTAGCATCATTTCATTTGATATTATACCTAGAAACATTTTTTACCATAGATAATGCCGAGATAAAATTTGATGTTTTTTGCAATATTAAATCCTAGATGTAGATCAATTATTTAAATTCTTCAAATCAATTTATAATTAATGACAATGATTGAAACTCAGAATCATGAGCATGAATGAAACCAACCATTGGGCCAGTTACATAGTCAAATTTAGTACGCCTCAAGTGCTGCGCTACAATAAGTTCATGACGACACCTACCTAAACCAGAATGTAATGGGCCAGTTTCCTATGCGAGAACGGCCCATTCCATTCGAGTTTAGGTAAGTGTCCTCATGTACTTAGTGTAGCGCCGCACTTGAGGCGTACTAAATTTGACTATGAAACTGGCCCATTGACTTTATTATTGCCAGTTTACAGTTAAATAAGACAATAATATAACAGATGCCGGTCAAACTCTGTATCTAGACTGAGCTAGGATGTATCTACGACGTGTGGCTTCCATCCTTGGATCCAAGGACGTGAATAGGGATGCATCGGCATCCTTCCTGACTATTCGGACAAATATACACTTGTTCACGTGATTTACAATGCAACTCTCAAGGATACGTATCATGGCTACATCAAATGTATAGATTATTCAGATACAGCCATTGACTCTTTTTTTTCCAAGTTCTGTTTGAAAATTCACAATTTTGGTCCAGTCACTCATAATTAAAACTATAAGACGCAAAGATTATTGAGCTCACACTCACAAAAGCATTATTGTACAATGAGTAAAAAAAAAACTGATTTAGAGTGCCTAAATTACAATATTAATCAAACAACCTGATATAAATCTAAGGAATACGGAAAAGACTAGTGAAAACACAAATGAAACGAAATCAGAATAATTTAAGTTTTGTTCACCACGCCTAACAGGAAAAATAACCTTTTAAAAAAATACTAATTTTTTTAATCTAGTATTAAGTACCATTAATATTAAAAAGTATTAAATTAAACCACATTGATATTAATTTATTTCTCATACAATGCGTCGACATTAATTGTTTCCCCCCTGTACATTGTTCCTTAACAACCATTTTCAGGGTAAATAATCATTACTTTTACTCTGACATTTAAAACAGTTGTTTCAATCTTTCCTCAAGAGGGGGCCACAATCACTTGATTTCATTTTTTTGACATTCATTACTTTCCCCCTGGTCCCTAAATATTTTTAAATGTTATAAATAAAATCACAGTAAACTACCAGCCACGATCTTAACCATCATACTAAACTATTAGGTTGGCAATGGGAAATCAAATGTTTATTGACTAGTCAAGCGTTTCCATAACGTGTCTATTGAATCAAATAAATAGATATACATTTACTGTAAAAATAATAATTATAATGTCAATATATTGTTTTGAGTTAATATACTGTCTTCAAGGAAAAGGGACCAAGACAACTTATTTTCTTATGTATGTACAAAATATAATTCCCTAAAATCACGTAAAAGGTAATATATGGAATATTTATTGTTGCCTGAACAAATATTTTAAAGTTTAAGAGATATTACTAATATAAATATATGTGGACCATGAATCGTCTGTTTGACTTATTCCTTTTTGGCTGCACTTAGAAAGATTTCTTTGGTTGAATGGTTCACACAGCTCATTTTAGCAAATTATTGAATTATCAGTTTTTCCTGCACACCACGGATTATTTTCTCGTGTGGATCATAACTACTCTTTGTATTGTATTTTATATATGTGTTGGAACTTATCTGGGGCCAAGTGAATCCATCCATGATGCTAATTAACTTTCCAAATCATATTTGATTCAATCAGTGTTATTCTGTTTTTCATCAAAATTTTATATTATATATTTGTTATATTTTGGTGTTCAAAAAAATGAATGTAACTGGTCTTTTAATCAATGAGATTAAACTCAACTACTGGTGTTTAATGTTGATGTTTTCTCTTGGTGTTAAGATTAAATAGAAACAAAGTGAAGTATATTCAAGAGTACTTAATAACTATGGTTAGTAAAGGTTCCAGTTCCCGAATAAATTATTTATACTAATCAATTCATACATGTTTTAATAAATATTAGAAAGCCTTCATAGTTACAGAAATTCTTCTCTCTATAGATAATATATTTCTAAAATTTAAATGCTCAACAATTAATAATCATAAAAGTTAAAACTATGCCAAAATGAGCTATAGAAACATTCCTTATGTTGAATTTTATTATTTTGAATATTTCTATACAATCAAGGATGTACTTACCAAGTATGAAGTAGAAACACATAACACTAGTTTGCCATGGAATACGACTACATTTCGTGATGGTTCCTCCATTCAATATCTTATAACAGCACATGTTTGCAAGTGTCTCAACCACTGGTACTCTGCGTTAAGTGAGGGCAGGAGGACTTTACTAAAATCTTATAGAGAAAATACACTACGGTTAACCAATGGTAAAATTGTTGTTATTAATAAAAATTCCCCTTCAAATTTATCGTTAGTTAATAGTCACTTAAAAAAATTGTTTATAATAAAGGTACATTAAAAATAAGGCTTGTTATTTTTTATCTTTACCTTACATGCATTTATGTTTCCAAACTGTATTCTGGTTCGGTTATCAATTCAAGCCATATGTTTACCATTGCCCACATTTGTTGTAATTTATACTTTAATAAACAAATTAGAACTAGGACGAGCACAACATCCAGTCCCCTGCCGTAAATTCATCACTTTGAAAGGGGAAAAACACATTTCACAGATGTCAAGTTTTTCGGACATGCTGGGAATTGAACCCAGGGCTATTAGCTCAGTAGACAGACACGCCACCGACCTAGATAAGGTGTCAGATCTGTATTTATTAACGATTATAAAAAAAGATTTTTAAGTGATAAGTCTGAATTTTGCCTGTCCGTCTACCTGTTTGTCTGTCGGTTGTTTGTACTGCGATAACTGTAAAATACGTATTATAGGTCATAAATAAATTTAACAAGGATATTTCTTAAATCGATTAGGAGCGACCTATATATTTGGTTATCAATTTTGTAATCTGTTTCATTTGTGAACTCACTCAGGCTTTTTTTATTTTTATTTTGTTAAAAAGGTTTTATGAAGGAATTTGAATTTATAAACATTTTTAAGCAATCAATTAAGTACCTAAAGCATATAATTTTAGATGTTGATATAATATTTTTCTGGACTAGCTTTTCAAACTTTGCGAACAAGAGTTATTTTCAATTAATATTATGTACTATTGAATATAGTATCAATTTGTTTTCTGTCTAACTTGCTCACCAATGGACTATTATAGCTACATCGAATGAACGGAGATATTATAGGAGATAGCATTCCAATTTGAAATCTAATGTGAAAGCTTAAAATTGTAGTTATGATAATCTGATATGACATTTCTTGGGATGTTTTAAGTTAAGGGAGTGTTTTATTTTGCTCAATGAACTTCTAGTTGAAGAACTGTATTCTTATGGAGAGCGTTTGGTAATTTCTAAGTAGCTAGCAACTAAAATAAATAAAAGTAATGTATTTTGTGTTGTGACTCGTTGCTTCAATGCATTTGGTTAGGGAATAATAATCCTGACCATTACTTGAGGATCCGATATAGTTATTTTTATAAAGTTTTTGTCATGGCAACGAGATTTTTGATAAGTATTTACTTAAAAATGGGACCCCTTACTGTTCCAATATTAAAGTACTTTCAACTCAGATCCAGAAGGCTTTGGTTCATGTTCCAACTGTAAGTGTATTTTGTTTTAACTTAAGCATTTTAAATATTTCCTGTTTGAAAAATATTCTCATGCATTTATTTAAATTTGACACTCCTAAGACTCTTTTTACTTTCTCTCTATCTTAAAGGCGGAGAAAGTATAGTGATCGTCAACAAAATTGAACTCGAGATTTTGATGAATCTTGGCGTTTCAATACTCCCTGAATCCAATTTTTTTAAACTTCTGTCTGTCTGTCTTTCTGTCTGTACCTCCAACTAGAGCCTAAACTATTATAACGATTGAGCTAAAACTTGATATCTAGGGTTTTCATAGGGCTGCCCCGAGGGGTTTTTGGAGTTGTATATCTACCCCTAAAATTAAGGGTAGTTTACTGAAGGGCAAAAAAAGAAAAAGACAATTTTCTCAAAATCTGCTCTATCGATTTTGATTAAATTTCATTTATAAACATTAATAAATATTCCAAATGGCTACTCTCTATATTTCGGCAAAATAGCTTTAAGGGCTCCGGTCCGATGCGTAAATTAACATTTTTTATAATATCTCCGAAACTATTTGAGATATGAAATTACTTAGCATTACAAATATGTATATATATTTATAATACAAATATTTTATTCAAAACATATTATTATAAAATCAATAACTTTCATTCTTTAACAATATATGTATATTTTAACTTTTTGGATGTTAAAGTTTAAGTATTGCGACCGTAAAAAAAATCTAACCTGAAATGTTGATGGTTGTCGACGTCTCATGCCCCCCCGAACCCTAAAAATAGTATTTGCAATGCCGTCTGTCTGTGTGTCTATTAAAACTTAAAATTAAGAGTGGATTTATAAGGGGCGAAAAGAATAAAAAATATGTTTTCTCAAAATCTGCTCCAATGTGATGTTATTTGCCACCCTACCTTGTATTTCCCTATTTTTTCTACTTTTGTGAACAATTTACAATTTAATTTCGCGTGAAATCTTCGAAGCTCGCCAGCTGGTTGCCGGCCTGATTAATGATGCTGTTTACATCTATTAAATAAAGTAAAAGGACGGAAGGAACAACGTAAAACATTGTTTTAAATAATTTAAATAGTGAATTTTGATTTAAGGAAGAACACTTACCTTTTATTAAACATATTAATTATCCTTTTAAGAAGTGTGTTTGACTCTTGTATTCATTATTTAAAGTCGACCATGTTTGTTTTAACGCATGCGCAGTGCTATCAAACAAGTGATTTGTAAAGGAAGAAGGAAGGAAGAAAAAACCAACTGGCTGTTCAATTTTTGACAGAAGGAAATATACATTTAATTCTTTATAAAACATTAATCACATTCAATTGGTTATATTTCAATATTTATATTAAACCTACATTTCATTTTTATTTTCTCCCTAGTCTATAGCCAACAATTCATTTTCGTTTTTATTTAATATATATTTTGTTTTCTCTTTGGACTAGGAAGTAAGAATAGAACATTTTTAAATTTAGAATATTGGAAGGTTTTTTGAGTAGTAGAGAGGTCTTCTTCCTGGTTGAGGGTCCAACATGGAGCCAAATCGATGGACCTCCCAATTCAAGTTTGATTTAAAGGTGGTAAATTAAATTGAAAGCAGCAAAAAAGGGAAGCTAAGAGAGTGTGTAAGAACTGCAATATTTATGCTCATTCAAATTGTGGAAGAATTTGAAGTGAAACAAATTTATGAAGATGGTGTTTCAATATGGACTAATTATACATGGGTGAGGCCAAACCAACTCTTCAACTTTCGATTATTGTAATCATTTTTTTTCTCTTTCCTATATAAATCAGAACTTATTTACTTCCAGAAAGACAGACTAATGCAAAGAATTAATTAACACTATATTTTATGTCTAACTATTTATTTTATTGATTGTATATATATATTTTTTCTCTTCTTTTGGTTTCAACAATACTGTGCAATATTTTATTAAATTAGAATTATAACTAACCGGAATTCCATAGGTAGGATTTGGATGTGGACAAAAGGGAAACAACAATAAATTCACAAAAGTTTTAACAGTTTTTTTTATACATTTTATTTTATTTGTAGCCTAAATTACATTTTTCTTCAACAATCCATTTTTTTTGTCTAAATTGTTCATGCTTTTTTTGTTTTAAGTTTACCCAGTGGTCTCGAGTTTGAGAGTCTTAGTGCCACTGAGTTGATAGCCGAGGTAAATGTTTTTTCCTTTTGATTAATATTTTCCCCTAGATACTAGGGGTGGCGCCCAACTAAAACACAAGTATATAGATAAAAAAATACATTTTTTTCTTACATTGACTGAATGAAACAGGGAAAATATATTTTTTCTTTTGAAACTTTTATTATATTATATTATATTATATATATATTTTTTTTTATTACACCAACGATTTTGATTAAAATTTGGATCAAACAAAAATGCATTCGAATAAAGTAAATCCATACCCTCGTGGCAGAGCCTCGAAGAGTGAATGATTATAAGGGAGTTCTTTAAAAAACTCCGAGTTTATATTTTCTTTTACGATAATATTCTAATTTGAAAATTATTGAATTAGCGCTGTGGATACAACCAGGGTTCACCTTATAAGAGCTGTCGAGAGAAAATAATTTTGGATAGTGAATGGCCCAAGAAAGAACCTATATATATTCATGATCAAGGACAAAATTACAAGAAATGTTGATATTGAAGATATTAAAAACAAAAAGGGCATCACAATAAATTTTATGAGATTAGAGAGCTTGGAGCCCTAAAAGGTTTCGAATTATTTTATAATTTTAATAAATCTGGTTTATAAAGTACTTAAAAAAATACGCAGCGATAAAATTAATTTGTACATTTTCAATTTGAGAATAATGATGATGATGATGATGATTATGATGATATAATAATAAAGTGTCACCTCTGAAAGCTGACTAAGGACATTTTATCTATCATTAAAATAAATAAAAATGTTGTATATGCGTATTGTAAGCATTAAAATACCCAAGTGATTTCTTGCATAGATTATAAATTTAATAAGTGTTCTTATTTTTCTAGTACTTTATTGAAAAAAATAAGAACATTTTTTGCCTGCCTAATAAAGAGCTGTATATCTTATCCTAACGTCTTTGACATTAATAATTCCAACTAAGAACATTAAAACCATTACTCCCAGCGTTTAATATTATCAGTTGTGCAACCAAGTATTTATTTATTTCAAAACTAAGCACTCAAAAACAATCATACTTATTGTGTTGTGCACTTCAGTTTCCCATCAAGCCAATCTCAAATAACTCGGAAGTTATTGAAAATGTATTAACTAATGTCAGGTAAAAAATAATTACACATTTTTAAAATTGCTCGCACTTATTTATTTTCCCCTTCCTTTTGAGAATACTTGAGTGCCAGAATCTTTTGTTTAACTGTAAAATCTAATTTAAAAAACAAAATGTTAGGCGAGCCAAATTTAAATAAATGTACGAGAATATTTTTCTAGCTTTAAAAATTTAAAATGATTATGTTAAAACAAAATACACCCACAGTTGGAATCTGAACCCAAGTCTTCCTGATCTGAGTTGAAAGTAGTTAAATATTGTAAAAGTAAGGGGTCCTACTTTAAAGTATATACTTATTAATCATTTTTCAATGGTAAGAAACTTCAATAAATGTGAATTGGATCTATATGTGATAGTCAGGATTTCTATTCCCGAACCAAATGCACTGAAGCATGGAGTCACAACAAAGAATATATTAATTTTATTTATTTTGGTTGTTAAATCCTTAGAAATGGTGAACCACTCTATATAAGAATACAGTTCCTGAACTAGCAGTTCATTGAGCAAAGGAAAACACTCCATTAATTTAAAACCTGACAAGAACTGTCATATTCTTATCACAACTACAATTTTATGATTTAACTTTGGATTTCAAATTGGAATGCTATTTCATATTTTATCTTCTTGGATTCGAAGTAGTTATAATATTCCATTGGTGATCAAGTTATACATAAAACCAACTGATACTATATTCAATATAACAAATTATTAAGTCAGAATAACTCTTGTTCGCAATGTTTGGGAAGACTGTCTCGAAATAAAATATATCAGCATCTAACAAAATATATTTTACATATTTGATCTATTGCTAAGAAATTAATATAAATTAAAATCGCTTCATAAAACCTATTTAACAAACAACCGTCTGATCGAGATCAATATTGAAACAATATAATAGTACTTAGCACTGAGTCTTACTAACCGTCCGAGCTATGCGTTTGAGTGTTAATTAATCTAGTGGACTGAGAATATGGAAGTTTGAATATAGTGGAAGTGAACCCGCTGTTTAGTGGCAGGAGAGTGAAAATCCATTATGGTTAAAATCGCTCATCTCTCCTGAACGAGGTTCGAACCTTGATCTCCCCATCCTTGTGGGTCTAGCTCAATACAAAACTAGCGCGTTAGCTAGCTACGCCACTGAAATTGGTAGTTTTGGAACAGATAATAAGATTAGTGGACTTCAATTTTGATTTTTTTTGTTCAGACGTTATTCGATAATACAGAAAGGTGTATTAAACTAATTGCCGTTATTTAAAGAATTACAATTACAGTTTGCTACTTAACGGAATTTCTAGAAACAATTTTATTTATATACCTTTGGAAACATTTATAGGGGACCATCCCTCCATATTTTCCTGGCCTTCTTTTTAAAATTTAAAAATTCAGACCTTGATACTGTTTGAGTTGGTCCTTATACCTGGTTGAATAAAGTTAATCGTCTGACACTTAGAGAAGTAATTTAGTCTAATTTGTTTAGAAATTTTTTAATCCCAATTTCACCAGCCTTCTTATGAATAACCAATATTTAAACTTTATTTGTCATTATTATATGCTTGACAAACTCGTTTTACATCACACAGAGAAAAAGTTACTCCAATGTTTTTGAAAATGTTTACCTCCTACTTCCCAATTTCTCTAAGTCTAGCATTAGAAATTTAATTTTTTAAGAATTATTTGGAAATTGAGAGTTGTCCTCCTAACTGACAGTCAAGTTTAAATTTTCTAGCACACATAAAAATCTTTTATTCTGTTTAAATCACATTTCCTATTTCCCAGTGTCCCAATTATTGAATACAAAATGTTTATATTTTTACAAATTATTTGTAGTGGTCCCATTAGTTGTATACAAAACTTCAACCTTCTACCACCCTGAAAATTAGTAATTTATATTATTTTTTGTTGTCTAGAACACTCCACCCACTTTTCTTAAAATTACCTTGCCACCCGTTGTGTAAATACTCTACACAAATTAATCTAATTTTAGTATTCTGCAAGTGCAACTCGATTGTCCTCCATATGTTAAATTTCATCTTGATTAGAAGATCAAGAATATACTACCACATTGACTTTGCCTCTATACATCCCTCTAGCTAATGTAATTGAAATAACCCTAAAAAAAATTATCACCGAATAATATAAAGAAACAATGATTCTAAACTTTTAAGTCTCTTTGTCCACCATTTCAAAGATGTCCGGTCAGTGAATTTTGAATATATTCCACTTCCCTATGTTATCGCTTTCAGGTTGATTCTCGCAAAAATTTGTCCTACGGCCAAAAAGGAATCTTTATTCAAAATTTCAAGTTTCACGGTTTGAAACATATATGATTTTCTAACAAAACCACGAACTCCCCCACATCGTTTATGGTGTTTACAGCCAGAATATTAAAATTGTGTAAAAGGAAAAAAACACTTATTGAAATAAAATTTATTCCGAAACTTTAAAAAATCTTAACAAAAGAATCCTATTTTCCTAATTCATCTTAAATTGTTACAGTTCAAGCTTGATTTATTCATTAAAAATGAAATCCATTCTTCTTGTATTAATTTTAGCAAAATATTCAATAATTTTCTCCTTGATTTCTGGAGGACTATTGAAGAAATTTTTCCTCATTGAAAGTACTGAAAGCGCATTTTGTCTTCCTGTTAAATAAAAGAAACGGAAAAAAATTAATCAAACCGAATAGCTGGAAGCCGAATAATAATCTAATTATAAATTCTTCTACACTTTTTCACATTCAAGAATATGATACACGGTTTTTAAGCACAACAAAGCTGAGTAGAAATAAAAATCCTTCCACCATTACGCCAGAGCTGGCACTGTGAAAGCAACAGTGCTCTCTCTCTCTAACTGGCAGTCCCATATACCTCCCCAGCTCCCTCCTATGTGCGCATGAACACAACAGTCAAACACCATGTCACTGGCACTGTGAAGCGCACAGTTCCACGCTAAGCTGTTTGTATTTTTTCATAAACTGACGGATGCCTACAGTAGTACTTACATTAAGCTTAAGGAATATATGTTGTACTACAAAAATAAAGAAATAAATAAAGAAAAAAAGGACTCATTGTATTAAATGTTATCGATAATATCAAGGGAAATAAGGGGTGCTGCAGTTCCGCAGTGCCTATACACGAGCATCCACTACGGGATCATTTTTTCCTTAAATTCCAAGGGATGAATAATTTTTCCCCCATATAGCTATAGAGATGGTTGGCGGTTTATTTGATCCAGTATCTCTAACATATTTTTGTTCACAATAAAAATAAAAAAAGCATTTTAGTTGTGCTATCTTCCTTGAAATAAATTAATAAAACAAATATTCCTCGATTTTCTCAAATATTCAATAATAGCAGAAATACCCAACATCGACTGACGTAACCATGCATTAGATCATTTTGATACCCCCTGATGGCGTGCTTATTTGTTTAAAAACATATTATTTTAATTCCTTCTTTACCCTTCCCTTGATGACCTTTAAAAGTAAAGTCAATATTTTAATATTATTGTGTAGAGGTTCACATATTCGTTCACAAATGCTACTAGATTTTAAATATAAGACCTTATTGTGGGACAGATATCGCTCAATGCTCATATCAAATAAACATATAAAGAAACACTTACATTTAATAATATTCTACACCTCTGCCTTTACATAGATGCACATAGTGAATATTTAAAAATTAACAGTAGAAAGAAAACATGACTATGAGTTTTCTTCTAATGTTTCGAGCTAAGCTAAGACTTGACATTTCAAAAGAGCTTTACAGCCCTCTTTCTAATGCCCCAAACGATAATTTCTAAATTGTTATTAAAATACTTTATTTAATATCGAAATTTAGTAAATAAAATTATGGTTTACAATTTATCAGGAAAAAAATAGATACATCATGTAATGTATTGACATACATGTAATTTTATTTAAAAAATCATTGATCAAGAAAACACCTTTTGATTTACATTTTTAAAACTAGATGTTCAAGTAGTTATAGCGAGAAGAAATTACGACCCAAACATGTTTTATTTAGCAAACACCCAAATTATATTCTGAAGGAAACCAAACTGTGCTATAGACAGGGGTAAGCAAAGATATCCTAGGTGTTATATAAAATGTAGTATATATTCATACATATATATGTATTTTTCAATTTAAACTTATTGTTAAATAAATTGTTTTGGTTGTAGCTTATTTTAATTATTCTCGATGTAGATCATAGAACATGTATAACTTGCATTACACAACAAAGTCTTTGGGGCTATACATTTTATATTAATTACATATGCATGTGGGTTGGAAGGGGGTTAAATATCCGAAAAATCTTTAATACCACTGAAATATATAGTTAAATAATTAATACATTTATTTAATTATAGACC
>CABFVX010006678.1:0-21431 GCA_902151425.1 Timema shepardi
CCATGGCAAGGTGCCTTATCTGAGCCCTTGGCAAGGTGCGGTATCTAAACCCTTGGCAAGGTGCCTTATCTGAGCCCTTGGCAAGGTGTATTATCTGAGCCCTTGGCAAGGCGCGGTATTTAAACCCTTGGCAAGGTGTCTTATCTGAGCCCTTGGCAAGGTGCTTTATCTGAGCCCTTGGTGAGGTGCCTTATCTGATCCCTTGGTGAGGTGCCTTATCTGAGTCCTTGGCAAGGCACCTTATCTGAGCCCTTGGCAAAGAGCCTTATCTGCATGGCACCTCCCCCCAATAGAAAAATAAGCTTTACCGCAATAGCGGCATTAATTGTCTAAAACATTACTGTTAAAATGAAATTAATTTATGTCGATTAAGTTGTGATTACTTTAATTTAATTGATTAAATGCTCTATGTAATTTAATGGCGTTAATACCAAGGTACATAAATTAACTATACACTCTAAGCAGTAAATCAATACACACTACACTGCAATACAATATACAATACACACAGCGTGAGATCTAAAAATCACTACATTTCACGCGACCCCAGTACTTTAAGGCCGGGTATCCACTTGTTGCGTATCAGCGTATCGTGTCACCGTTGCGTTTCAGTGGAGACGGGAAATCGTTGCAAGTGTCGTATCTAATATGATACAAAGATACGCAACGGGCCCGGCCGGTAATTAGTCGGTTTTTCGTCGTCGCATCAAAGGAATGACGCGGCACTAGGTTGCAACATATCTGGACGGGCTACCATTTTACCGCGTTTCACGCTCATTTCTGTCGAGGGCGCTCGGCGGAAACCTTGGGTAGGGATTTGGTTTTTGTTAATACGTTTTTTTCCCTCCCGTTTATTGTTGCTATAGATGTATTTTTGGCCCAATGGAGTGGAGTAAGGAAGAAACCATACGGTTTATAGAAATATACCGTAAAAGTTACTTAATTTGGGACCAAAAACATCCTAATCATTTCAATAAAGTGTGAAAACAAGATGCGTGGGAAGACAGATGTGCTCATTGCTACAGAATAACTAGAACTGAGCACTTAAGTTCGATACGTATTGTAGTTCCATGATACTCAACGATGACACGATACCCGCCTTGAGTCCGGAGTGAGGCTGAGGCGAGGAAGAAGGGCGGGAAAATTGCCCCACGCCTTTGTGCCGCTGTATGAGAAGGATGGGAATCTTCTCCTATGTGTGGTCTTGCCGCGGGTGACTTTTGCTCCTCCCTGTGGGAGCCTGTTTCGCCAATCTCCAGGTACGCCTCTGACAAAACTAGTCGGGGGTGGGGGGTATTATATTTAGAAGACTCTCCCCGAAAATATGGAACGAAAGATCAACTCATGGTAGGAGGACAATTTGACCCATCCAAGTTGTGGTTTGGGGACGCTCTAGACTAGGGGTGGCAAATCTATGGCACACGAACCTGATTCTAGTGGAACGCCGACAAGGTAAAGATAAACCATAAAATAAAACTTTTGGCACCGTGGAACGTCGAATTGTTTTTTGAAGTTAATATTTCTACAACCCTGAAGGGGTTCCTTCAAATGTTTTTATTTACGTTATTGAAATTAAAATTGTCTAAGACCCTTACTTTGAACATCTGATACATTTTCGTTATTTAATATTTAGACGTTATTAAAGTATTTACAATTTGATTTGAGTAATTCATTACATTTCGTAATAGGCCTCGTTAACATGTTTTGATTTTTAAATACCCATTAAAAAATCCAAATAAAAGGTGGCACACTAAATTAGTTCGCACACTGGTCGGAAAGTTTCGGCCATGCCTGGTATAAAATCTAGTCAGATCACCCGCACAATTTGGAATGAGGACTAAATAAATGCCAAACTTATCTAGTTAAGTTAGCCGGTGATGGGGAGGTTAGGGTTCAAATTCCGAACAGGTGTAAATAAGTTCCGCATTATGGTTTCACACTCTCCTAACACACAAATTTGGGTACATTTTCTCTAAATTCTATCTTACTCATCCCTGGTCAATTATTAAAGCTAAATACGTATAGCCAGAACAAGTTGAAAGATGCTACCCAGAAAAATACGGTTAGATTGTCTTAGGTGGAAACTTATAGAGCAAATATAGAATAAAATGCAGAGTAACTATTTTTAAAAATAAAACTAACATTCGTAGATAAAGACCATTGTGGGAGGAAGAAGCGGGAGTAAATTTCCAGTAGATATGGCCGTGATTCGAACCTCGCCCTCCCTGTTACAAACAAGCCTTGATAACGTTGTGCCAACTCATCGCTATAACGGGGATGGGCAAGGCCATTTCAATTTAAGTAAATATTGTTTTATGAAAGTCCGCCGTTATGTTCGCTCCCACACTTTGGGATAGTCAACACACGATAACCTTCGATAGGCTACCGGTTATTACATTTGCTGCTCATTATGTACCGTTCAACATCCCGCCAGGATGTAAACATCGTGAACAACATCCGCACACCACAATATCACATGTGTACGAATTACAAGGTTGGCCAGTTTTGCAATTTATGTTGTGTTTATATTGCCTTAAAGCACCAAAAGAAGGACGTTTTCTCAGCTGTGAGAAGTACTTTCTTTTAAGCCACGTCTTATCTCTCATCCAAGCTATCCGCATTTAATCGGGGTTGGGATGAGGAAGGTAGAATTTCAGAGAAAATGTAACCGCACTTTCATGGAGGAATAATGGGATATAATTGATGAAAAACCACCCTCGTTGCACCCTTTGGTGATTCGAACCTTGACCTACCTATCTAGGGCCAACCAAATCAGATGAGACAGAGGCTTTTACCATTTTAAGTTGTGCGTTATATATATTCTTAGTTCACACACAAGGCCTATTTAATGGCTTGAATCATGGGATAGGTATGAGGAGGGTAGTAATTGGACACGCACACACGTTAGAGCGGAGAAGTGATGGTAAAATGACCGTGAAGTTATCATCAAACCTAGTGCACACCGTTGAGATCCTAACTTTTACCTCCCCGACATGTCGCGACATTGGCAGCCCGAATATATTACGAGCCTGACGTCCTAGCTCATTTAACCACCAATGTAAGTGCGTATTACGTTATAAATAATAATGTTTTTTACTTAACAGTGATTACATTAAGGCTGCTGAGCAAACACGCCTTCGTCTACATAGCAACTTTAGTTTAAATTATTTTTATTTAATATTCTTGTGGTTCATCTACTTGTTTATTATTCTAAAATAATTTAATTATGAGCATCTAAGGAATAAATCTATTCTATTTTGTAGTTATTGTTACGTTCAAACTTGTCCCTGCTAGTCTTAACTACAGTATCGTTGAGTTTTATTAATAAATTAGCATATTAACTTGCTATGCTTCTTGGGGCTACTTAACTAAACTGGAGTAATATATCAATAACACAATTGATTGTGAATATTTATTACAAGTTACACTGATTATATTACTGGTGAAGTGGGTCACCTATTGTCGGCACAGCTGCGTCCCTCAACATACATTTAAAAACTGAGAAGAGTTGTCCCGCTCTAAAACATTGTCAAGAGATTCTAAAAGAATACTCTCGAAGCTTGCTACCCCCACTTAACAATTCTACAACGATCAAGCTTTTAGGTGCATTGTCCTGGCCGTTTGGGGCGTTCCTCCCTGTTTGTGGGATAGCTGGTCTCTCCGCCAACATAGAGCGAAGAGCAACAAAGTTGTGCAGCTAATGGGTCCCCTTCCCTGTCTTGAGAACCGCATCCACTTTCTTCTCCAGCAGCCACCTTACATATTTACAATGCCAATAGTTATTAGAAAATATATTTATTACGATGAGTTTAACCTATTAATATAATATATTATTTGATTCAGAACTAGATCCAAACTAAAAACACTATGATTGTCTAGTCGTATAAAGAATTCAACACCTTAGCCCAGTCGGTGGCGTGTCTGTCTACTGACATCGCCTAAAATGTGTCATTGCTGAAATGTGGATTTACTCTTTCACAGGAATGAACTCATGGCCGGGGGACTAGATGTAGTGCCTATCCTAGTCTTAAGTTAGTTTGTAAGGCATATGAAGCTACGACAGGTCTAACGAGCAGGTAGGGGAAATAAAACACTGACCCAGACCATAGGTTGGAAACAGTAATGGATGTAAAGTAAGTCGTATAGAGGTGTTTGATCGAGCTTAGTTTCAATAGGGTTTATTTAAATGTAAGGTTAAATATACATATTTTCCTGTATACATATTAAAACGCCTCATCCAAAACTGTGGTCATGCGAACTAAGGCGTGAACCTCCTCTTGTCTGTATTGAGGTGTTGTTTCTTCAATGGTTTTCCAATGTCCCTCCCCGCCAAAAAATGATACTTCCTTCATTTATATCCTCCTCGTTCCTGTACCAATAGTGTGGATAGCGTTGGCAAACATAGTACACATAAAACAACAACTAAATATAATCTCTTAGAACTAGCTCCTAATCTTGGCCCCTATTTATGTCTGGAATCCACATAGCAACGAAAACTGTTCACTTCGGTCACAAACCTGACACAGCCCTTATAAGTCACATCGCTTAGAGGTAATCTACAAAGTTGGTGGCACGTACAAACATAATAATACAAACCAACCAAGCAAATGTTGCCAACCTGAGCTTATATTATACATTAAATATAGAGCTTGAAGTGTAAAATAACAATTTAACAGAGGAAAAAATAATGAACAAATAAAACCAAACGAGAATCGCACGCACATAGAAACTAATCATCGATCTGCACATAATATCTCGAGAAAATTACTAAGATCGACAAGAAACAAACGTAACATAATAATAAATATACTCGTACCAACTGTCTGAAACAGTGATCTTCAACCCATTTTCCACTCGCGGCACACAGAACAAGGCACTAAAATTGTCAAGGCACAGCACCCGTTTTTAAGGCGAGATTTTGCCATTAAAAAGGCTCGTATTAAGATTGTGTTTTAAAAGTTCAATGACTAAAGCTCTAATCGTGGTGTTATTTTAAAAAATAATGTTGTTCATGGTTTTAAAAAGATTAATTTTTACTCATCAATATTTTTCTTGCTTCTTTTCAACCTGCTCCAAAATTAGGATAAAAACTTGGGTCTAAACCGGCCTTCACTTCGCAATACACTGTATTACAGGTCTGGAAGAGTTTGAGGTTCGAATCTTGGCTGAAAGTGCTGGCTCTTTATCCTTAACATTCCTATTATTGAGTTTTATTAATAGATTTGATTTTGAAGAACGTCACATTAGCTCATTTTTAACAACTTTTTAAGTGTTATTTGCGGAGCTATGACACTAGGCTTGAAGAAAAAGGGCCCTAGATTTATCCTTCCTATAATGAATGTTGAGTTTTTTATAGGCTCCCAATACACCTATAAATTTTTAGATATTTGAGAACTAGCAGAGAGCTTTCTGTTTTACTTTGATACAAGAAGTTTCATAGCTTTCTCTCTCCTCTCTCTTATTGGCATGACAAGGGATTGTCGTAGGTGAATTGCACAAGGGAGTATAAGTTTAGAAGAATAAAAAAGCATTTCCAGAAAACCACACAGACCATTGTATTTCAATCCGTATAGCCTGACAGCGATTGATACTTTCTCACTGACTGAGGAACCCACCTTAAGTACAAACGTATGTGCATAAGACATACAAGTTTGCTTATAAATTGAGCAGGGATCCCCCTGTCATTAAAACAAAAGTAAAAATAAATATCTTTATTTTGAATAAATGCTTGATGGAAGTGGTTTTAAGTATTTAAAAATATATATATATACTTCTGATTAAAAATACCAAGTTTTTTATAAAAACATTTTTTTTAAATTCGTACATACACAAACTATTTTGTGGAAGGAATTTATATTTTGTTTTTAACTACTCGTGAAATAAGGATGAAAATAACCTTTTAAATACGCGTTTAGTATTTCTCGGTATCTAATTCGCAGGCTTTGCCTTGATATCTACCATTATTATTTCAGTATCATTTTCTATACTGAATTAAATACGAACACATTGTTTATGTGTATGGGGCATAAAATATAAGAATATTTAAAAGTTTATAGTAGAAAGTAGTTTACCACAGAACCGTAGAAACCAATTCACCTTAAAGAACGTCATTCATAGTATTGGTGTGTTTACTATTATTATATGTATTATAATGGAAGTAATTGTCAGAATAATAGCCTTGGGATGTGGGTTAATAGACTTGAAGGCTGTCCTTTACGGTCTGTTTCATGGGGCGCGCTAGTAGATGTCCCACAAGTTACTATTATAGAAGTAACCTTCGCTGTTACCACAGAACACTAAGATAACACTGCTGGATGATGCCCGAGAGGTTACTATTCTAGAAGTAACCTTTATTGTTACTACAGGACACTTACCGAGATAACAGTTCTATAGGCCTAGTTCATTATATGACGCTGTACCAGAATTTACTGTAAACAGTAGATTTATTTAAATAAAATGCGTAAAATGGAATTATTTAGTAACATATTTGATATCTATAATATTGTATTAGTTATCATGCTAAAAACTGAAATCAATTATTTCTATGTCATTTAATAAACAGTGTGCGTATCCAATTTATTAAATTCGTTTTAAGTTATTTTCACTCTAATTAAATGTTAAAATGGGATTCATTTGCTGAAACGCGAATCCTATTAATTAACCAATAATGGCAATAAAACGCAATATTTTTTTTCGACGCTCTCTACTACCCTTGCGTCTATCCGCACTTATTTGCACTAATGGAGTAAGGATGAGGAATGTAGAATTTAGGGGAAACGTTCCTGCATTGGCGTGGAGAGAGAATGGGAAACCATTTAGGTAAAAATCACCCTCAGTATACCCGGTTGGTATTCAAACCCCAAACTCCCCGTCACAGGCAAACCAAATTAGACGAGCTTGACGTTTAGTCCGCGTACCCACCGATGCGATTAAAGTGCACTAATAGATAATTAAATATCTGCCCATTTCACGTTTATTTTTGAATAATTTCTAAGGTGAATGTTTCAAGAATCCTTTTTTTATCAACACGTTTTTCGAACTCTTGTGTTTGTCATCGGTTGCGCCGAAGTTGTAACGAACTGGAGCTAACTAATCTTTCATGGTAGTTTTCAACTAAGTAGAACCCGAGATGGCGAGTCGGAATTAGTGAAACCGATGTTGAGTGTAACCATAAGTAAGCTCATGAGCTTTTGCAATGGATCACGGTTCTTAATTACCGCCGTTTATTTGTAATCAGGACGTGTGATTCACAGACGATTGAGGGCGTGAACCCACTCGACCGGTTTTACTCTCAACCTCCTATGTATCCATGTCTTTAAAAAAATTGGGGGTCTTAAATGGGGGATATACTTTAAAATAATTTTGCCTTCACTAATTACTACTTATTTAACACAAATTGAGCCTAATGTTACATTATTCATTAAATAAAGAACTTCATATTAAAAATACTCTGTTCCAATTGAACATTAATGTAAATAAATAATTTTCATTCCACTCTAGATTCATATAGGAGTAACAAACACCTTTCTCAGTAGTTTTTTTTATATCTATTTGCGAAATGTAGTGGCACAGGCCTACTTACAAGAGCGTTATTCCACCTGTGTTAAATAATTAACATTTAAGTGAGTTTTGATTCTCCAAACATTTTCTTTCTTTTTTCATTAATTTAACTCCTCTTTTTTTTTTATCAGTGTGTTTTAATATCCATTCGAGCTATACGCAATTCACTACAAATATGCCCTTGTTTAAATAACAGAACCAGTTGTAATATTGTCCAAAAGATATTTACGTGTGTGACATTGTTTCTCAAGTGATGACAAAGATAGTCCAAGTTTAGCTCAAATTGAGTGTTAGGCAATCATGAAACCGTTCTAATGTAGTTTAGATTGTGGTTAAAAGCGGTCTCTGTATTATTTAAACTAATTTAAAGAATACAAATAGTTATTGGGGTTCTTACAGGGTTTGGGATATAAGAGTTGTTCTAAAAAATGTGTGTGAGTTTACCCCGAGGGCGCAGAAAACTCATTTTTTCAGGGGGGTCCGCTAACAAATTCTATGGGGGTCTGCCCCCCCTCCCGCAACCCTGCCCTTTCTTTCAAACTTTTCACAGTTGGCAACGGGTGATGGCGAAAATGTTTGCCTCATTTTCTCTCCTTTGTTTTCCAATACTATCTTGAATAAAGGGAAATAAAGGCTTTATAAATGTTGATAGAGATAATTTTACAATCGAAAGTTTTACAAGGTGTATCTTGAAGGGGAATATTAAAGTATTCACTAACTAATATTTGATTCATGACATGTATAGTTAAAACTGTAGTAAGAATAAAAAAAACTTAAACAATAGGTATATATATTTGTGTGTGTGTGTGTGTGTGTGGAGCCCCCCTAAGGGGGCAAATTCCAGGGGGCGGGTTTCAGTTAATCCTAGGGGGTACGGACGCACTTGCTTCCCCTACTTGTGCCCTTCAAATTATGAAGTACAATTGTCATCCCATTCTCAACAAAAGATTCAGGTTTGGTGAGTCTTGAAGTAACGGCACATGGTTGGCTGAGGCTTCTCTTGCCACGGTAATACGTGTTCTCCAACTCGGTCAGTAGCACCAACCTGCCATTGATGGCTCGTCTATTGTAGTGCGGTCTATGAATGAACCAAGCACCGTAGCACCACGGTAATACGTGTTCTCCAACTCGGTCAGTAGCACCAACCTGCCATTGATGGCTCGTCTATTGTAGTGCGGTCTTTGAATGAACCAAGCACCGTAGCACCCCTTATGTATGCTTTTCACATCGGATCAAGATACAAACAATATGGCACCCACATTTTTCTTGCAAATAAGGTTATTCCTATTTGAATCCTGCTAAATATTATTTGGAGTAACTGAAATATGTTTATTAATGTTATTTTAATATTTAAACATGGGTCCGGGTTTTACTGGGACAATGATGTCGGGGTTCAAATCCTAGCTCGATATATTGAGGATATTTTTTCCTTGATGGTTTCCCTCTGTTCCTTCACGCAGATTCTGGTACATTTCCTATAAATTATATTTACCCCAGTCCTACCCATTAGAGTATTACTTAGCACTGCGTCTTACTACCTGTTCAGGTTATACGCCTATGCACTAATTATGCTAATGAGCTAGGGATGAGGGAGGTTAAATTTAGAGGAAGTGTACCCCATGTGCGTAGAGAGAAAGCGTGAAAAACCGTTTAGAGAAAACCACCATCAGTACACCCAATCGGGATTAGAACCCTTAACCTCCTTCTAGTCATTCTAGTCCAACACGAGAGTGACGCCTTAGACCATGTGGGCACTGAAGCAGATATTAACGTGATTAAATTGGTGCCCAGCCCAGATGAGTTGTAAGACCCGGTGGAAACCACAACATGTGATCACACGGATTTTTATGACATGTCTTTTTTTTTACATCGCAGACAGTGCTTATGTGCACATAAACACTATCCCCTGGTTGTGGAAACGTTTTATTATGGGTCTTGTTTGGTGGTTTTTTGTTATTTTTGATTTTTAAGTAATATTTTATTTTTTGTTTCATTTTGATGCCATTTAAAAAAATATGTTTGAGACTCATTTTTAGGTATATTTGAATTAGTTTTTGGTATTTATGTTGACTAAGTATATTTTTTAAAGAAAATTTAAAATTATAGCACCGTTTCTTAATATCCGTTCGGGCTATACGCTTAAGTAGTAATTACAATAATGGGCTAAGAATTGAGAATATTGAATTTAGAAGAAGTGAACCCACATTTGTGTGGAGGGAGAGTGGAAACCTCTTTAGGGAAAACCACCCCCAGTTCACCCGACTGAGATTTGAACCTTGATCTCCCGATCCTCGACATTCTAGCTCAACATGAAACCAACGCGTTAGCTAACTACACCATCGAGGCGGATTTTAAGAAAATATATATTTTATAAATCCCTAAATACCAACATAAGTTATTTCAACACACAGATGCCGGGATGAGAAGGTAATACAGGCAATGAAATTGGTATTTCTGTTTGTATGTTTGTTAAACACACATTCCTGGTGATGCACTACAAATAAGTTGTAGAGGGTTGTGTTTGGAGGGGAAAGCTATTTCTTCTGAAGCAGATATTTGTAACTCAATTTTATATTTAGCATAATGCTTTTCAATGCATTTTACATGTGTGAAGTGAGTGTTTGATTTAGTCGTGTGCGTTTATTACAAGTTTTTGTTTGAATTTTGAAGTCATTTTATAGGTATTTGATATTGTATAGGTCACTAAACTCTGGGCTCTGGTGATCAGTAACTTGGTGACTGACTCAATACAGACAAGTTCCTCTGAACATCCTCAGATGACAATCGTACCTGTCAGTGTAACACGGGGAGCTGGGTGATTTCAACAGTCGATAAAGACAGAAACATTGGCCAACCAATTTAAAACTAATTATTTTGATTGGTTTAATGCCATCCGCCATTCGTTCAGTTTCACTTGTTTACTAGTCTTTATAAGTGTTGCGACGTTGATTAACACACAAATAGGTGTAGTTTCATTACAACTTAATTTACTTTGATATTTAGTTCTACATGGGAAAGTTTCCTGCTTGGTTTTATAAACGAACCGGGCTAGGTTTTTAATCGTTTTAATAACCCTAAACGTAAATTCTTTTATTTTAAATTACTAAAAAGAAGGTAGCTAACTTAAAGCTTAGTTCTAGCACAGATGGTAGATTATTTTTGTGACACGTCTTATTACCCGTCCAGGTTATCCGCATCTAACTATGCTATATATATATATATATATAAAGATGAGGATGATTAGATTTAAAGGAAATGCACCATTATTTGAGTAGAGTGAGAGTGAGAAACCACTTAAAAAAACTTTGGTGTATCCAACCGGGATTTGAACCCATCGTCACCAGCAAACCAGACTAGATGAGCTTGTCGTTTGGTCTGCGTGCACACCGATTTCAAGTATGCTGTATAAAATAATGTATGGTCCATGGTTTGGTCTTATTGCCTTCATACTTGAACTCATGTCATTTGGATTGTGAGTGAGGTGTCTTGGGGTGAACAGGTGAAGTTAGTTTGTAAGTTGTGTGTTGAAACTCTCCCGAACTTAAATACGGCTACGTCAAATACTCTATTACAATAATAGCCTAAACAGTGTGCTTTACTTTAAAATATAAGACTACCATTATTGACATTTTAATTAATTTTAATGTATGGTTTGCTTGAGTTTACGTGTTCACAATTAGTTCAAAGAAATTGAAGTATTTTTTATAGGAAAAGGTTTCGAACCCTATCCCTTTGGTTCAGACCACCACTGCTCTACTGATTAAACTTTCCATTTATGTATTCGATACATATTTCAATTTTTTTTTCTTACAAAACACTACACGTAGTGTAGATTGTAAAGTAAAGTCATAGTAGAAAATATGAATAGTTTGTTTTGAAAATAGATAATAATGTGGATGAGTTATGCAGATTATTAGAATACATTTTCAAAACAAACTTTTTGGTAATGCAAAATCTCGCTATTCCTCTTCACCCTCCTGACTCCCCCACAAATCTATAATACAATTTACGTGTTGTAAACTTTAAGAACTCTCCAAAATTTGAGTTTAACAACTCATATTTAAATAAATCGCAACAGTGGTTATGTGGTATAATGCGTTAGGCTTGCACTATACTGGATTGCAGATGAAGGTGATCTCAAAGCTTGAATCTTGACCAGGTGCACTGGAGGTGTTTTCCACTTGTCAGTTTTCCCATACTCTCTCAAATGTGGGCACACCTCCTAAAAACGAAACAACACACACATATATACATATATATACCCCTTATATCCAGTCGTTAATAACGTCGACTAGATTCAGTGGCCGAACGGTCAACGGTATTACTCTCGTGTTTGACTGGACTGCCAATGACAGGGAGATATGGTTTGAATCCTTGTAGGGGGTGTTGAGGTTTTTTTCAAAACGGTTTTCCACTCTCCCTTCACCCAAATGTGGGTACACTTCCTCTAAATTCAAACCAAACTCATCCTTAACTCATCAGCCTAATTAATACATATGCGTATAGCCTGGCCAGGTAGTAATACGCAGTGCTGAAAATATTAAAAACTGACCATTCTTGTTATAAATACCCCCCATGTTTGACAGCGCAGCATGGTCAAGTGGTCAACTCTCTCCATCCCCCATACAGACCAGAGAGAGTTGGTGTTGCTGTCCAAAATAGCCCGCTGTCCGAGATTGCCAAACCTTGCGCGCATTGCACACGGGAGTAGCTTACCATGTAAGGAAACGAAGACGACATGTGTTTGAAACGGGCGGGTCTTGACCTCTTACATTCCTTACTTTCCACTGGATCACGTGGTGAGCGCTCAAATGATTATTTAGGTTCAAATACTGGCCGTTCTTTATAGTAGAGGTGTGTGCACGCTAAGGGCTCGTTCATAAATTACCTAAGGATTTCTATCAATGTTTATGGTAAGATAAAATATTTTTTTTTTGTCAGAGAATAAATATATTAATTATAAAATTTTATATCACTCGCTTTGTTACCAACCCTTATGTCTAAAATAACTAAACGATTTAAATAATCTAATTTACCAGATCGTAAAAAATTAAGTAAAATAAAGGAGGGGGGAGTCAACGGACAATCTTACGATACCTTACGTGGGGGGAGGGGGGTCGAAAGTTATGAAAAAAAGCCTTACTTAATTTAAGAATGACTCCTAAACAGGGTTGCCACCTTCGATAAATTAAATTAAGGAACTTTTTTAGTGGTAGAGGTGGTATGAAGTGTCTGACTCGGACTTTAACATTGAATGACTCCGGGAGTTATTTGCAGTTTTTTTAATTGTAGTTGAAAAGAGAGGGTATAGTTTTAATGTCAGAAACACCCTTTTTTTTGTTACTTAAAACTACAAAGATGCATTATTACTCACAATTGACCCACCAAGAATTGGTCAATATCACTACTAATACTAAGATTACTTATAGGTTTTCTAGTACTAGAGAGGTAATAATCTACTCACCTACGTCAGAGGCTAGCGTTGCGCCATTTTGTTTAACATGGCCTGGATCACCTCGACCTGAGAATTCACGTAAATAGCCAGTCACTTAAACCTATCGATGTGTTCGTAAATTAATTTTTATCGTGAAACTCCTAGTCTGCTAAAACATTTTTTCTTGCCATCTAGTCCAAAAATTTCTTGAACATATTCTAATGAAACTACGTTAAACAAACTCTGACACAAATCATTAATCCTTTAATATACAACGTAATATTTTCAAAGGAAGAATAGGAATTGAATAGGATCAATATGGCGTAAAGGGGAAGAAGATATTTTAGTTTGAAATCCAGTTGATTAATTACTTAAGAATGTATACTGAGCTTGGTATTTATTAATTCTTGGTGTGTCATTTGTTAATTTATAATGTATTTTGTTAATGTTGTGTGACAAAGAAAATATGTTTCTGATATTATATCTAAACGTACTAGGAGAACAGGCCCACCACGAGATGGAGATTATTGGTACCATGACCTGGGACTTCCAGGGGACCGAACCCAAGATCCAAATGAACAAATCTAAAAATAATTGTAGTAGATGAAATAAAATAAAACACAAAATAAAACATGAATAACAAGCAATAAAATACCTACATGCGGTAAGGAACATTGCATTCCTAACCCACCAGATGGGGTTTCCTCCGAAGTAACTAATTGGCATTTGTCCCACTCACATCATTGGCTCGGTCTAGTCTTGTCCTTCCTTAGAAACTTCACGGAGTCTATTATATTTGCACCGAGTCGGGTGGTGAATCAAGTTTAATTTTAGTCAAGGTATTGTATCATATGCGTAACATTTCAGTGTACAGTTAGGTATACATTTGCTGGCATTGTTTTTGTTTTGTAAAAGTGACCAAAAAGTTTTAAAAGATGTACAAACCTAAGTCAAACAGGGGGAGTTTAAAGGGGGACATTTCTGCCCCTGGAAATATTTTATTTCCCTCTTCCCGATTGTAATAAATTTGCCCCCTCTCTTTGAATAAATTTGTCTCTGTCGACATTAACTTAACTACCCTTTTATATTATCGAATATTAATCTGAAAAATGGCTTCGTATAAAATTAAAAATAATTTCTGGAGGTATCAAATTTTCAAAAAATTTGTCAGAGAAGGACAACACCAAATAATGGTATCAGGCATTTAATTAAAAACAATTCATGTTAAGACCACTTTATATTGCTTTTAGGGACATCTAATTGTCATAAATTTGCAGTTGGAGGATTAATTCAAATAACTTATAAAATAGCCATCTAATTTTCCAAAATTTTCCAATAGAGTACTATTCTAAATAGCTTTCACGGATATTAAAAATTCGGGAGTAGGGCCATTCCAAATAGCTTCTAAGAAAATCTATTTAAAAAAAATCGAGATGGGCCCACTCAAATATATTCTAAAGATATTTAAATTTTAAAAGGCTAATGGGGAAGGACCACTCCAAATAGTTTATAGAGAAGTTTAATTTAACAAAAATAAGATGTGGACTACTTCAAATATCTTCTAGGAGTAGCTAGTTTTCAAACATTTGCCAAGGGATGGTTCTCAGACCTCACTTTTGCTTGGTGGTCAAAAGCCCATTTAAAAACCCTCTTTTTTGGTTAATCCACCCCCCTAGACAAATAAGGATTTGCCACCACTAAAGTTGAGTAGAACAAAGAGAGGAGGCCCCGCACTTTGGCCTCCGGACCGGGCCAAAGAACCTGGCTTGGGAGGGAACGGGGGGGAGGGGGAATAAGAATGCATTATTGTTATACATTTATCAAAATTATGTTACGAATTAGGCCTGAATAAAATTAATTCTACTTTTATGGAACCCTATAATGCATTCTTATGTCATTTTAAAATTACGCACAGGAAGCTCTTACACGTTTATTCTCTAGTGCCAACCTATTCGAAAAAATAATGGCTTATCAAATAACATGCTGTAAATCGTAAAAGAAGAGAATAAAAATAAATATCCAATTAGGATGATCGTGAAAACACATGATTTTATTTTTGACTCTAACCTCTTTGAACGAGAATAGAAACAACACACAATATGGAATTTGGGGTAACCCAAGGGCCAAGCCCACTATTTAAATGCAAGGTTGAAGTGAATATGAAATATTCCCATAGCATAATTGAACCTCGAATGTTTTTTGTTATGGTCTTATATTGAAAAGAATATATTATATATTTGATATATTTGTATATTATTAAATAAAATTTATAAAAGGTGTTTTTGTAAAAAAATCATCTTTATCTAATAAATCAAATTATTATGGTTAAGCTACAACATTTAGTTTAGTTGTAGTTGGGAGTTTAAACTTGTCTAAGAACATAACCAATATTTATACTCTTGCATTTTCTATGTTAATGATACATTGACACAATGTCGTTGATTTTAATTAGTAGAATTCTGAAAGAAACTTTGAGAGGGTATAAGTTTTTTTTTGCGGTCATAATTGATAACTTTTTACTCTATTATTTTGTATTATTTCATAAGTATTGATACTATCTATCAAAAGTTTCAGCTGAAACTGTCATAACTTGACTTTTAAATATATACAAATGGTTTTAGTAAATCCGTAAAAAAAAGTTACTTCCTATCTAAATCTTATTAAAGTTATCACTATACTTTCAACGTCTATACAGTGCTCAAGCAAATTGAAATAGTCGCCTTTTTATGGTTTTAATGTTGTTAGTTTTAATTTTTAACACTTAAGTTAAACAATTATTTACAAATATTATAAAATAATATTACTGTACTCTTAGTAAATCTTACGCACACATGTGATAACTTTGTATCAGGCCAAATTTTGCTTCTTCCAGATGATTGATCCAGTGATCATACAGCGTAAAAATTAAAACTAGTCACAAATAATGTTGTCGACAGTAGCTGTTGAGATCGTGTTCCTACCTTGCGATCAAGTCTCTGATGTTAAACATTAATTGTTTGTTTGAAGCACCGCGTCTCAATAGTTGTTCAGTTTATTCGCATATGTACTAATTACGCTAATGAGTTAGGGATGAGGAGGGTTGAATTGAGGGAAAGTGTACCCACATTGGCGTGGAGGGAAAGTGGTAAACCATTTAGGGTAAACCTCCCTCAGTACACCCAACCGGGATTCAAATCTTGATCTCCATCACCGTCAGTCTAGTCTATTTGTATTTTAGAGAGTAACGCCTTAGAGCAGATACGGCAAATCTATTACACGCTTTCCACTCAGTGGCACGCCGGCCGACATGAGAAAAATAAACACTAAATAAAACTTTTCCCAACTTGGTATTATTTTTGGGTTTGATATTTATTATAAAATAGCTGCAAGTTTCCGGCGTTGCACGGCTTAAAAACCAATCACTACTAAATTAAAGATAATGGTTAATGATAGTGATCAACATTGGATAACTTTTTAACAATAAATACCCGTATTTACTCGATTAAGTCAAAATCCCCATTATATATGTAAAAGTAAAAAAAAGAAAAGATTTGCATCCCAATTTGCCCCTAATAAGCTACGTATGTAAAATTTAATGTATTTATATTTCTTATTCAAGGCTTACTATTAATACATTATTTTGGATGTAGTTTATTTTATATGTAGATTATAGAATATGTGTATCTTGTATTATACACCAAAAACTTTGGGGGTACACAATTGAATATAATTATACAAGGGGTAATGCGATAAAAAGAAGTTTAATGCCACTGGTTTGGATTGCTTATAACTAATTTTAGAATACATTACACAACTATTATTAATACTTCTATCATCACTTGCAACTAAGAACACACTAAGGCACTAGCATCGTCTTGGCTGGGTTACCGGGATCAGGGCAGTTGGGGTTCAAATCCCAGCTGGGTGTATTAAGATTTGTTTTTTCCATAGATGGCTTCTCTAATCTTATTACTACCCAATAGGGGCACATTAAACTAACACTACTATAAACACTATTATTATAAATATTAATATTATTAATGATAAAGTAAAATATATAAATTTGATTTAATAATAAATTAAAGTCTCAGACACATTTTTTTGGGGTCATAAAACTCTTCATAATACCCAAATCTATTTTTGGATTTTTTTTTTTTACAAAAACTAAAGCTCCAAGTATTCATATTTCTTGAATGTTCTCAGTTTGAGCCACATATTCGTTTTACCTGCTGAATTCCTAGTTTTGTTGGAACAGGAAATACAAGGTTTTCAGTTACAAACAAAGGAAAATGCTTCCAATTTGTTTTAAAATGTACCTAGCATTGATTGGGTAACTGCAGTGTTTTCCTTCCCAAGAACTGTGATGTGCACAAGTATGATACTTTGGGGGCAGAGGCTCTACTTTTCAAATCGGAGGAACAGTGTCGTTGTCTATGAAAATAGCATCATTTACATTACTTACTTTGTTTTAGGAGACATCTATATTGCACGATTTTATGAGTCACGAATTGCTAAATGGTAATTCCATGACGTGCTTAAAGTGAGTTTTGAATTATTTAGAAAAATATTGTAAGGTGACTCTTTGAGTTTTGGATTAACAAACAGTTTTTTATAATTGTCATTGTTTGGGAGATTCTATAATATTTCCACTGTTATTAAAAAATAATTCAATCCATTGGTTTATCAGTAAAACCCCAATAAATATATCAAGGTTGTTTTTATAACAATAAAAATGTGTAGGAAGTTCTCAAACTATGCTAATTTTAAAATTGGTGGCATTTAAGGTGTGGCAAGAAAATTTAAATTCTCAAATTAAATCACCTATAAATTAGTTTGGAACTTATCTTAAAAACTGGCAACGCACATCACTGAAATATATATTTTTTATATAGTTAAGTTAAAATTAGGGGTGGTACCCTCGAATCCTCAAATCCTTAAAATATTCGAGATTCAAAGATTCAAGACTTAAAATTTTTCAAAAATTGCATTTTTTCAAGTGAAGTTTGTTTTAGAGTTCTGATACTACTTAATGGTGGTTCAAAATCTATTATTATTATTTTAATTATTACTATTATTATTATTGGCCTCAGCCCCAAAACCGTAATTTTTCACTAACCTGAGCGTATAAACGATATAGAGAATGGATTTTAGGAAAAAATGTTAACTTTTAGTTACTATTTGTATTTTATACTATTCTATTGTGTTCATATTTTTTCCAAGATATGGAATTCGAAGGTAAAGTGGAGATTCGGATTTGAGTTTTTGATTTGAAAATTGTAGATTTGACCCAACTCTAGTTAAAATATATCATCTAATAAAATTGATGCCAATATCATATTAGCAAGATTAAGTGTTTGATTACGAGATTTTATTCTCGTTATTTTCTTTGAACTAAACAGTTTTATTTGCTATCCAGTTCGATACTATTTTACTTACACAGGATAGCCATACATCTCAGAAAGATATTTACCGACTTTTCCCTGCCTCAACATTCAAATTTACCTGTGTAAAATATAGGGGTGTGTGAAGTAAACTTTTTAATTTGAACCGGACTCAATTCGAATATAAGAAATTATCTCGAAGTTAAATCGAAGTTTGCATTTTTTTTAGTTGTTTTATGCTTGAAAAATAGTATATTTAGGTTACTTATGCACTGAAATTACTTGGAAACTGTTTTGTTACACATTTGTTTGTAATATTTATTTTTATAAATCAAGCTATTATCACGACTTACAATTCAACTATTTAAGATTTTTTTTCCATTTTAACATTTTTTGTAGTGTACAGTATTTATTGAAGCCGAAATTTTTTCGAAGTGAAGTCGAAGCTGATATTTGTTTCGAAGCCAAATGGCTCATTAAACTTTAGATTAAAATAATATAACGTAAGTATATAATTCCGTACTAAATCAAGACCTCTAAAATAAAAAAGGTTCCATGTATACGTCATGGTAGGAAGCATTGAAGGTGTTGTGGTTGAATTCCAAGGCCCGCAACTTTCCCCGTGGGGCCTGTCCCCAAGCTATGTACTACTGTGGTATTCCTGGTGAGCGATGTTTAGAGATGTTCTGGAACAACTACAGGCGTGTAAACGCTGGTTTTGTCCAGGAGGTCCGTTCTTGAAGGCCTTTTTTATTTCCAGAATACTACTGTATGGCAGTATTTTAGTACCTAGAATAAAAGTCCTTATATAATGGACTAGCTACTATAGTTCAGGGGAAGGCCTGTCATCGTACCGAAATACTACTATATGCAAGGCCGGATTTATATCTGTGGAGGCCCTGGGGCGGTAAAAATGTGGGGGCCTTAACATTAAACAAACATATATATTTTTCTTTTTAAAGTTTCGGCAGAATTATATTTTATTTACAAAAGTAACTGTTAAAAGCTCAATGTTAAAAATATTATTTAAATAAGGAAATATAGTAATCACAACAAACTAGATTTATTGCTCCATATGTAGCAACTAGGCTCGCTGTGATTTGGGGTTTTTGCTTATGTTCCGAAAATCACAGTCTGAAATATTTGTTTGCTGAACGGACCTTTAGTAAGAAATCATTTGTCATAAATAAATAAACATTGATATACTAAGCTATAATAATTTTTTTTAGATCTATCCATGACTGCAATCTCTATAGCCAGAAGATTTTTTTCATTCCAACAGTTTGTGAAGGCCCTGGTGCGTCAACCTCTATCATCCTCCATTAAATCCGGGTCCGACTATACAGTATACGAAACAAGGCCTTCCAGAACGTGCTTCCTACCAAAATCATGGTATAGCTAGTTTCCAGAGAACATGCCATCACTTTCACCGGTGCTGCTGTTTACTCGCTTGTCCTCAGGGCATCGCCACTGGACCGACATACGCCCCGCGGTATCCGGGATAGTTTTTACATCATATTTTCATTTTTCTCGAGCGTTTCAAAGAGCGTCCGCACCGGATGTGACATCACTGCGCTTACATGAGAACGTAATATATTAATTCCTCATTATTGGTACCCATTTTGGTGGGCAAGAGGACAAAGGCGTCAGTCTCATCTGGTTTGCTGATAGATGGGAAGTCTGAGGTGTTTAAAGTTTTTTAGTGCCCCCCCCCCATACCCGCTTCCCCCACGTCCTATCAGTTCCTCGTCCTTTTGTCCCCGTTCACATCTCATATTGATAAAGCGGCGGTCGGAGGACTGTGCTCTGTTCCTGAATTGAGGTAGGCCTACGTTTGTAAGTCGTGTGCTAATACAACCAATTAGTACAGAATATGTTTGTTTACCCACATTTCGGAACCGGTCCGGGCTATCCGTATATTTACACTTATGGTGTAGAAATAAGGAAGGTAATATATTGAGAAGAAGTGTGCCTGCATTTTCTTGGAGGGAGAGTGGGAAACCATTAAGAAAATAATATTTCAGAACAAACATTTGACATTCGAATCCCGACCTCAACCGTCACCGAAAAACTAGACTAGACGAGTCTGACGCCTTTGTTCACGTGCCCACCAGTGCGTAGGACGTAAGACAAACACAAATATGACAATGTAACACTATACTCTGTTCATGTTAGGAAGGAAGGAATGTCTGAAAGGTATTTTTTCCCACCAAAATCCTACTATATACTTAGTAGAATTCTGACAGGGGAAAAGGTATTTCATACCGCCCTTTCTACCATGAACAGGGTTTTACTTGAAGCCTATACGTGTACCTATTTATGGGTAGCTTACTGGAAAATATATCGGCTTTCGTGTGGAGGGATGATGGGAAAACCATAGTGAACCATAGTGAATTATTAAAACCACCACCCTCCATTGTATCAACCTCCCCATCAACGGCAATCAAGTGCACTGCAAGTCTAACATATTAAACCGTTCGCCCAGCACTACGCACATACGTGTTTGCTTGTTTCGAAAGTGATAAGTTAACGGTAGGTTTGTAGCCGTGAGGTATCTAGTGTCCGTGTTTGTAAACAGTCGTAGGTACGCGTGTGACTTGACTACTCCAGCGAGAGAGGGGGGAGAGAGTAAGAGGGGAGGGAGAGAGATCTGGCCCACATTCCTCTCCAATATTCGCCCAGGACTGAGAAAGTGTCTTCTGGATGGTGGATGTTCTTTATTTGGAGAACGAACCGTTTTAATAACCTCCTCGCAGAGTGGTGGAGCGGAGAAACCGTCTCACTAGGACCTTGTCCGCGGTCGAGAGCGTTGAACACCTTGACTCCAATCGGAAGCACGTTTGTCCCGGGTCAAACTCCTGACATGGTTTTTAAATAAATGGTACGGTGCACCACACAGACTTTCTCGCTACTTTATCTAAATTATACTTTTAACTCTTAAGATATGTGAAACAGAATAAAACACATTGCTATAGACACATAATGGGGGGCCAGGGGGGGGGGGGGCCTTCCATTTCACAAAAGACCATTCATGAAGCTGTCTCTTATACCACCCTGTAACGCCTTAGAGCAAATAC
>CABFVX010006679.1:0-11475 GCA_902151425.1 Timema shepardi
AAAAGTATCTTAATATCTAAATCGAACTGTATCAATCGTGTACAGTACATCGGCTTCGCGCCAGCGAGGGCCATCCACCGTTTCACGCATCACAAACAATGAGTGCATTTGAGTGCCCCGAAACGAGCATAGTAATCAACAATGTCGACGTGCTCTGCACGATGACAATTACCTCTTCATTACCGTATCATGCCCGCTGGCGCCTTCTCAGACGATCATAAAAAATAAACACATTCAATATGTGAGGATGACCGGTTTATTGCTTCCGAAGGAAAGGGGCCTACGTGGCATATGCCTGAAGAGACCGTGGAGTTCACCGTTGTGTCGTGGAGTGTTGCCAGGGTAAGCAGAACTTTCTGAAACTGTGCTTGTGATATGTTCTCTAGCTCTTGAACTCAATTTGACCAATCATTCAGAGCAGTGTCTTGTGGAGTGTTGCCAAGATAAACAAAGCTTTCTATTTTATTTTAACACTTAGGGCCAGTTTTATAGTCAAATTTGGTACGCCTCAAGTGCTGTGCTACACTAAATACAAGACGACACCTACCTAAACTCGAATGGAATGGGCCGTTCTCGCATAGGAAACTGGCCCATTCCATTCTGGTTTAGGTAGGTGTTGTCTTGTATTTAGTGTAGCACCGCACTTGAGGCGTACTAATTTTGACTATGAAACTGGCCCTTAGTCTTACTTCTTATTTGGGTTGTATGCATATGTACTAGCTACATTAATATTTAGGGATAAAGAAGGTTGAATTTAGAGGAATTGTACCCGAATTTCCGTGGATCGAGAGTGGGAAACGATTTAGGAAAAATCACCCTCAGTACACCCGACCGGTATTGACCCTGATCTCCCCGTCATCGGCAGTTTATTCTATTAAGAGACTGACGTCTTAGACCATAAGGACTTCGAAGCGGTTTTTTACCAAATATTTCTCACCCTCCATGCAAATACAGGTACATTTCCTCTGAAACCTGAAATACTTCCTCATAATTATCACTATAATAAAGGCCTATATGCGGATAGCCTGAGTATTTAACAGAAACTTTCTAAGCCAACTAATTAAATCAACACACGAATTAAAAACTTACTTAATTCTAGAACAGACACAACACCTAGCCCCTCTGGCCATCAATTCATCACTGTGAAAAGGGAAACGCTAATTTCAAAAATGGAATTTTTTCTGCCATGCATGGAAGTCGAAATCGGGACTCTCAGCTCATAAAGTAGACACACTATTGATCCAGCTAAGATATTGGACTTACAGGTAAAATACTTGGTGTAAAAAAATGGTAACATTGATATTAAAAAATACGTGGAAATTATCGTAACGTATTTATTACAGTTAATATTTTTATTTTTACATACACGTTCTATCATATCTTTATCCTTGCCCAATTAGGGTAATTAAATGCAGGTATCCCGGATAGGTAGTAAGACATGGTACACAAAAAACAAATGGGAACTATGATAGTAGAAAAATAGAAGGGCAGTTATTATCGTGATACATTTATTAAGGCTATTATTTTTAAAAATATACACTGCGTTTAAAAGTATGCGGATAGCATGGGCGGGTAGTAGGAAGTGTTTTTATACGTATTTAAGACACTATTCCTTCTAATAACATGCATAAAGCTTATTCTCATCAGATATACCACCTTTATTACAGATTATAAATGTTTCCCGGTTGCGTGAAAGAATCCTAAAACATCATGGTTTGGGCGAAAAAGTGAAAAGGGCGGGGAGAAGGGGGGTTAGTATGTAAATAAAACAATGGGCAATATGGACGCATTTATTGCCATCCCTATCTTGAATTTGAAAACAGCACTGTCAGACGAGGTATATTACGAAACCGCCTGCCTTTCCCACTCCGTTTGGTATTCTAGTCGTTGAAAGCGAACATTTTGATAGGTCTCTCTTTCTTTACTCAGATCTTTACCCCCGCAATAAAAACTGTTATTACTCTAAGAGTCTGTGACGTTTTTGCCTAAGTAGCTGTAAAGATTCCCCGAGTTTTTATCTCTTTTTATTCCCTGTTCGTTTCGCGAAAACTCTTCGGAATAAAAATAAAAAGTGTCCGAAGAAGGGGTGGAGAGAGTGTGTAATTTTAATTGAGTGGTTGAACATTTGTCCCAAGAGGCTGAGATATGAATCCTGCTAGAAATATTATTCCGCGCTTTCATATGACGGGTATAAGGTCTTATACCGCGGCCACGTTATGTAATCCAAGTTGATTTATTACCTTCAGGGCGGATACATAGCCAAAGGGGAGGTAGGTGGGCGAAGGGGTAATTTCGGGTCTAGAACCCCCTTCCCTCACCCCTCACCATAAATTTAAACTATAGTGGTTTCACACACTCTTTCCACGCAAATTAGGGTACACTTTATTTAAATTCAACCTTCCCCATCCCTAGTCCTTTAGTGTAATAACCAGGACATAGGTGTACAACCCTAACGGGTAGTAAAACGTGGTGTTAAAAATATAATATTACTTTTTTCAAAATATAAAATGAATATATGCTATATTAATTTATTTTTTTAAATTTTACTACCAATCCTGGCTATACGCATGTATGTAAGTGTTCTACTAATTACACTAGTGTGCTAGGGTTGTGGAAGATTATAATTTTAGAGGAAATGTTGAGGAGTGGAGGGAGAGTGTAAAACCGCTAAGGAAAAAACACCCCCGGTAAACCCGACTGGGATTTGAAATTCCGATCTCTCCGTCGTTGGCGGTCTGTACTATTGCGTAAGAGACGTGTTAGAAAGTGGTTTTCAACATGGGGTACGCGAAGACATCTAGGGGATGCACGTAAAATTTAAAATATATATACCCGCCTCGGTGGCGTAGTTATCTAACGCGCTAGTCGTGTTGAGCTCGATTGCCAAGGACGGGGAGATCGAGGCTCGAATCTCGGTCGGGAGAGCTGGAGTTTTTTCTAAATGGTTACCACTCTCCCCCCACGCAAATGCGGGTTCACTTCCTCTAAATTCAACCTTCCCAATTCCTAATCCATTAGCGTAATTAGTACTTAAACGTATAACCCAAACGGGTAGTAAGACGCGATGCTAAATAAAAAAAATATACACAATTTATCCATCCCCTATTAAAATAATAATTTAATACAATATTTTGGATATAGCTGATTTTATTTATTTTAGATGTGGGTTGCAAAATATATCTTGTACTATGGACCAACAACTTTGGGGATACAAAGTTGAATATGAATTGTACTTGGGGGTTCTCAAACTAAATTAAAAAAGGTAGACTACCAATGCCTTATACTATGCAGCCACTGACGTGGGTATTTGATTAATTTGTCAAAGATCACAATAATATGTTTTATTATTGTATCAATGCCACAGAACCATGTTAATAGGAAGGCCCTTTTCAAAAAATGCGAACATATTTTTTGTGTCCAAAAATTAATATCTTACAATATTTTTCGTGTAATTGAATAGGTATTGATACTATTCATCAAAGGTAACAGCTGAAGAGCACATAAATTGACGTATGACTACGTGAAAGTGGATCTCGTAATATTTTTTTTGCTGTGAAAATTGTACTGTATATTACAATTTCACGCATTCATGGAACAAGAAAATATTCGTCGACATGACAATATTTCAATATTTCGTATTATAAGTTTTTAAGCCTTAAATTATTTATTTAATATTTTTGGGAATTCTTGATAACATTTCCCATAGGCATCACATTTAACCTTTTGTAACATTTAAAAATTGAATTGATAAATAATTAGTACTTATGATAGTTTTTTATTCTATTATTATTATTACTATTAGCACTGCACATTACTACCCGTTCGGGTTATACGCATTTACGCTAATATGTAATGGTAGGGTGATTGTGGGATGAAATGGAGGACCTACAGTTTAACGTGGAATCCGAACCACGGCGGAGGCCTGGTATTCCACACATTCACAAGCTGTGATTAATACACGTCTTGTCAGAGGTAAAGGAAGGGTTTGGCAATCAGATAAATCTGTGACGGGACCGAGAATTGGACCCCGGACCCCCAGCACAGAGGTCTGACATCTTACACCTAGACCACCAGGTCAATTTTTTTAAATTTTATTTTAAAGTCTTGAATACTGTGCATAGGCCGACGTCAAAGAATATCACATTTTGACTAGGCTTTGTGTTCTAGTAGTCATAGTTCCAAGTTGCAAAGGTCCTGCGTTTGATCCCTGGAGCTTCCAGATTTTTCTGTGGGTCTGGAACGGTGTCAACTCAGCCTCGTGAGGACAAATGAAGATATATTTGAATAAAGAAATAGCGACTCCGGTTTAAAAAACTTAGATTAACGACGGGAAGATTCGTTGTGATGACCACATGACACCCCCTATCCATATAAATTGGCACTATCTTCACCCTCAGATGGAAGTTACTAGGTCAGTAATATCGAATACAGATTGACGTCATGGTTTTTGTTTTGGATCAGGCAGCTTGATGCCAAATTAGGAAGTTCATCTCTTTTTGTACACCAAGTCTTAATACTGGTTCGGCATAGTTACACGTTCAAACCAATGTGGTAGGAATAAGGAGGGTGGAATTTATAAAAATTGTACCCAAGTCCACGTGGGGGAAAGCACGCGCAACTGAGATTCGAACCCTGATATCGTCACTGATGAACCAGACCAGATGAGAATAACGGCTTATAGCCGGGGCGAGGGGGGTCATAAAACTTCGACATTTATCAAAATATTGAGCTCAATTTTTTTTACGATTTCAATACTTCTCCCTCCGAGGGATAGAAGAAAAGTTATAGATGGGGTACAACTATAGATCATCTCCACGTGGTGTACCCTGGTAACGGCATGGCCGGCTAAGAGTTCTCTTTTAATTGTTTTGCAAGTAGCAAGTTTAAACAAAAAAGTACAAATTAAATAATAACAATAAGAACCTGCTTCGGTGGCCGCGTGGTATAAGGCGCTATTCTTGTAGGAGACTAGACTGCCGATGACAAGGAGATCGAGGTTCGAATCTCGGTCGGGTGTACTGAGGGTAGCTTTTTCAAAATGGTTTTCCACTATCTCTCTCCACGCAAATGCTGTTACACTTCCTATAGGTATAACCTTCCTCATCCCTAACAACATTAGTGTAATTAGTACATAAGTGTACAATCCAAATGGGTAGTAGGACGTGGTGCTAGAAATATATATATATATAAAATATTAATATTATTAATATATAACAATAAGAAGAAAAGACTAGCTATTCCTCGTACCTAGATCATGCGCTCAAGTGCCATTTTTTTAACTTGCATTTAAGTGCTGCACAACGCACTCATGAATATATTAAACTTGTTAAAAAAAATCCCCTCTAATTAAGATCGAGGATCAACACGGCCAAGGAAGCTTTCAACAAGAAGAGGTTACAGATGACAAACAAGTTGAGTTTGGAACTGAGTAAAAAACTGATGGAATGCTACATTTGGAGCGTTACGTTGTATAGAGTAGAAACGTGGACTCTTGGGAAGATGGAAAAGAAATACTTGGAGATCTTTGAAATGTGGTGCTGGAGAATACTTGAGAAGATCAGGTGGACAGACAGGGTGACAAATGAAGTCCTAAGAAGATTGAGGAAGAAGAAAACCATTTTGGGTGTGATCTTCGGTACAAAGCAAACTGGATCGAACATACACTTAGTAGAAACTGTCTTCTGCATGACGTCATATAACGCAAGGTTGAGGGAAAGAAGCGCTTAGGAGAACGGATGATTCCAATATGAGATGAGATGGAGTAAAGAAGAAAATTCTTGAAGCTGAAGGAGGAGGCAAAGGACAGAGCTCATTGGTGGTCTAAATTCTTTTAGAAAAAGTAATGGAACCGTCTTAAGACAAAACACCTAATAATAATAATAATAATAATAAAGATCAATGACATGTTTGTTCATTAACGCGACTATACTGCGAGGATTTAATGGAACGTGTAGATAGTTATGAGGGAAGATAGTAGAAATGGTTGTAGGGAGGAAAGAAAAGAGAGGGTGGGAAAGCGGGGGGTGGGGTTTGGGGTAAAAGTGCCCCCAATTTGAGTTTGGTCACGGCTTATCAAGCTGTAACAACAGCTCCCCATCTAATGGGATTAGCGCAGTAAAACGATCAATTTCCAATAATGGGGGAAGATCACCCCAGTCGACAAGTATTTATTGATGCAGCGGGGAGGGTAGATAAGGTTTTTCAAGAGGGGTGTCTTAAGAGTAGGTTTAGATATTGGGTTGAATACAGATATTTTAATTTTGATAAATGGGTCAACATTACGGTTTAATAACCACAAAATTTAAGTACTAAATTAATTGATTAAAACAGAAAACAACTGCAAAGTAGCTATTATATTTTGATCTAACGACTATTTTATAAAAATAAATCATTTCTATTCAGTCAAGATTTGAATTGTACTCTTTCCACGGTGGTCAACTTGTGATTTAATGCTCTCAACTATGGTGGGGTATCACAACTATTATTTTAATCCCATTTAATTCCACAAGAATGTTCTGGTTGTTTAAAGTGTGCTTTATGAAAAAATCGATCGACTTAAAACCTTATTTAAATCAGCGAAGCCCATTTAACATTTTACTCTCAAGTAAAACACTTTCAACTCAATCAGAAGAGTGTTTACTTTCTAACCTAAGAGTGCTGTATTTAATTCAAGACCGGCTCAAAAATTTGTAACTAATACGTTGTTTTTTTTCTTTTAGGTAAACTGTATATTAACAGCTTGCTGTACCTGTTTGGGTTGCAGCATGGTCTAAAGCGCTAATCTCTCAATAGACTGGAGTGCTGATGAGGGGAAGATTTGGGTTCTAATCCCAGTCGTGTTACTAAGGTGTTTTCCCCTAAAAGGTTTTCCACTCTCCCTCCACGCAAATGTGGATAAAATTCATCCGAATGTTGTCTTACTCGTCTCTGATATATTAGTTTAATTAGTACATATGTGTGTAACCTGAACAGGATTAAAAACAAGAACACATTATTTGAGAAGTAATGCTCGCACGATGAGCACACAGATAATGGCGTCAGACTCATCTTGTACATCTTACCGTTGTCGTATAAGCAAAGGTTACTATCCCGGACGAGTGTACTGAGAGCGTATTTTGTTCGTAAATGGTTTTCCATTCTTCCTCCACGAAAATACGAACACATTTCATCTTAAGAATATTTACCTTGTAGCTACACCCAAAATGGTGTTCGTATATAAATTATGTGGATAGCTCGGATAAGTAGCGAGGTGCGGATGGCCGTGATAGAACACATTTAAAAATTGTTTTTGTAGGAGAAACTAAAATACAAACCATTCTGTAGCTATCTCCTTGGATCGTCTAATTTCGTGGCTGAAGTCGAATTTTTGTTGAAAGGTTCGTTTAGAAAATACAAACTTTTTTTTGCGGCCAATATTTATAACATTTTATTATATTAGTAGGATTATCTTATAGGCATTGATAATATCTATCAAAAGTGATAGCTGCAGATCACATGACTTGACGTATGAATACGTGGACGTTGATCTAGTAACTTTTCTAGTTGTCAGGTAAGATTCTTCCTATGAAAATCGGACTTTAGATTAATAGCTTTTTTAGCTGTCTGTTAAAATTATTACTGTGAAAACTAGACTTTTGCTCTAGTAGATTTTCTAGCTGTCTGAAAAGATTGTTACTATGAACATTTTACTAGGTCTAGTAGATTTTTTTAGCTATCTGAAAAGATTCTTACTATGAACATTTTACTAGGTCTATTAGCTTTTTTAGCTATCTGAAGAGATTCTTTCTATGAACATTTTACTAGGTCTAGTAGCTTTTCTAGCTGTCTGATAATATTATTACTATGAACATTTTACTAGGTCTAGTAGCTTTTTTAGCTATCTGAAAAGATTCTTACTATGAACATTTTACTAGGTCTATTAGCTTTTTTTAGCTATCTGAAAATATTCTTTCTATGAACATTTTACTAGATCTAGTAGCTTTTCTAGCTGTCTGATAAGATTATTACTATGAACATTTTACTAGGTCTAGTAGCTTTTTTAGCTATCTGAAAAGATTCTTACTATGAAACATTTTACTAGGTCTATTAGCTTTTTTTAGCTATCTGAAAATATTCTTTCTATGAACATTTTACTAGATCTAGTAGCTTTTCTAGCTGTCTGATAAGATTATTACTATGAACATTTTACTAGGTCTAGTAGCTTTTTTAGCTATCTGAAAAGATTCTTACTATGAAAATTGGACTTTAGATCTAGTAGCTTTTCTAGCTGTCGGATAAGGCTCCTAATATTAAAATTTGACTGTACCTAAATGTGGGCGTGTAATTCATCAAATTAAAAGAACATATTATCTATTCAATGACCACCTTGGGTCCTAGTTATCAAGTATAACAAGCTGAAACTGTACTTAAGTTGACCACACTGATATGTAGGAGAGACATATACCCTGGGACTACACCCCCTCCCAACCCCCTGGGACAGTGCCATCTCTCCGCCTTGTAATTGCTACCCACCCCTTCGTGTAGCACACGCCTCGCGATGAAATGTTGGGGTCAACCACCCCAGAGATTTGAACCAGCAATTTGCCCCCTGCTGGCACATCACTACCCTCCCCCCTCCCTCTTAGGATAGCATCGTGACGTAATCCCGTGGGAATACAAACTAACTACCAGTGTGTTGTTCTATTTATTACAACCTCTATGTATATGTGTCTATATAAATACATGTATGTAGGTCTGTAACGGGGTCAACTCAGCCTCATGAGGACAAAGAAGAGGTAGCGGCTGTAGTCTAGAAGACTGAGATTTACGGCAGCAGGATTTACACCCTCTAACCCTCTGAAGTTAGCACTATCTTCTTTAGCAAACGGTGGGCGGTCGACCGGTAGGGCTTGAATGCTCGCTAACGCCTAGGAGTATATTTCATAGGTATTGATAATATATATATCAAAAGTGATAGCTGCTGTCCACATGATCTGGCGTATGATTTAATGAAAGCTGTCAGATAAAGAAGGATCTTCTTATGAAAATTAAGCTGTACTCACGAATATTTGACTTCTTTACGCCGGGTCAGGGCCCAGTAGCCCAGGTCCGCTGGAGCTATATTCGGTCCCAAGCCACTCAACTATGGGATAATTACTTTCTGCAGCATTGCCGTTATCAAATGAGTGGTACGGGGAAAATAGGGGTAAATTCCAATTTTATCAAAAATAGAGATATTGCTGTCATTTGTTGGTTAATCATGAGACCTTTCTAATGCAATTGAGCTAATGGTTAAAATAGGTTTAGGGCGTCATATTTAAATTAATTATAAAAAGTCTTTGTTGGGGTCCTTAAAAATAGTTTTCCGGGAAAATGTGTGTAGTATGACTTCTCCTGCCCCCCACCCCCACCCTCTGCCCCCTGTACTCTTCAAATGAAGCCCTCACAAACCATATAAAGGTCAGACTGCACTAATGGGGGAAGGGTTATCGTAGAACCTTCTTCTTCGTTCTGATTCCACTTTACTGCTTTATTTTATCATCCTAATGAAGTTTTTAATGAGACTGAACTCTAACCTTCCGAGAAGGAAAAACAACAATTACAGTTGTATCTTTGTGAAGAAACGTTTGATAAGTAGGCCTACATTAACCACTAAGTAGTCTTATTTATAACCGCAGTTATGATTTATTGTTCGCCTTGCTTGCGTTGGGATTAAGGGTCAAACTTAAAAAAAAAAGTACGGTGCACTCAACTTATTTCTCCCGTTTTTATCTTAAAAGAGACATATTTTACTAAAAACTCGCAGGATTTGTGAAACGAAAGAATAAGTCTATACATTGTTGTAGAGACATTACACCAAATATCATAAATGAAATAATAGCCACTGTTACTTTATGGCATTAGGGACTAGGAACATTGTTACAGAAAAGTTAAGAAAAGAGAAACATTTTTGTTCACCAAAGAGCTTAAGAATCAAATTCATTTTCAAATACTTGAATTAAAAACTATATATATTGTTTTAGCTTAGAAATGATTGATTTATAAAAATATGTTTGTCTCTAATAATAATAGTAATATTAATAGTTGTGTAGAAATTGATGAAAGGAAAATTTCCCCCAAGGAAAGTACCCTCAAAGTCATTTTCATGATGAAATTAGAATTGCCATCTTGCTTTATAATGATAAATAATATCTATATATATATTTAATAAAAATAGAGCGAATTTCGAGAAAATCGATTTTTTTCTCTCTCTTTTTGCCCTTCAGTATACTTACCTTTACATTTAGGGCTAGACATCTAATTCCAAAAACACTTCGGGGGGACCTTATGAAAATCCCATATATCAAGCTATAGCCCAATCGGTAAAATAGTTTTGTCTCTAGCCCGAGATACAGACAGACAGACGGCATTGCGAAAACCACTCCTTTGGTTTCAGGGGGTCATGAAACGTCGACCGATATTTATCAAAATCTTGAGTCCGAATTTTTTTGACGATGCAAAGTTGTATTATTTTATTTTGGTATTAGATAGAAAACTAATTTACTTGTGTACTCTCTAGATTTATGCATTTCGAAAGATAATAGCTATGTCAATGAATACTGCTCTGAACTTGGTCTGCATCTATACAAATATTATAAAGAGAAAAGTTTTGTTTTTTTGCTTGTAATGGATAAACTCAAAAACTACTGGACCTATTTAAAAAATTCTTTCACCAATATAAAGCTACATTATCAGCGAGTAGCATAGGCTATATTTTATTTTGAAAATTTAATTTATTCCTCATAAAAATGTCGATAGTAACTCATATTTTATGGTAGAGTCTATGATGATTCTTCAATATGTGGGTTGAAAATAATAATTCGCGAGGGGGAGGGGCAAGGGGTAAGGGTCTAGTATGTTATATAAGTGACATACATAATACACCTTACATTTTATTCATGGTGTATGAATCGATTGAAACAAAGCCCATTAAAAAAATATAGTTTGACTCCAGCCTCGTAACACTTTTTCCTAGATATTTTTGTACACTTCCTCCTCCTATGTAACTCTAAGTAGGTAGAAATTTAGCCTAACTAACCCCTTTCATATGTGTTAAGTAATTTTTCACATCAAGAGTGAATGTCATTATTTCATAGACGAAATATTTTGTGGCTCTAAAAGAGGGACTACAACTCCTAGTCGGAAGTTATCTATAAGTTATATTTACTAACGGTGAGAACATAGCACTATTTTTTCAACATTAAAATTTAATCAAAAGAACAGTGTTACGTAGCAGTTTGATGAAGGTCTACGCACCCTCCCCCCATGTAACACTATGTAACACCCTGTAGATATTATATATCATCCCTGCTCCCTTATGGTTTATAGAGGACCCCTTAACTCAATCGGAAGTGTGTAGGGTTCGATTCCAGGGATAACTGAAAAGTTTATCATTGGTGAAATGTAGGCTTACCCTTTCACTGTGATGAATTAACGGTTGGTGGGGGATAAGGGGGG
>CABFVX010006679.1:11503-37505 GCA_902151425.1 Timema shepardi
GGGGGGGGGGTAGTAGGTTGGATGTTGTGACTGTTCAAGATTTAAGCTAGTTTATAAGTCGTGTGTTGATATAATCAGTCGGTTCAGAAAGACCACTTTAAATATCACGAATAATAAATAAATATAATCCCATTTGAATAATAATATTACCAATCCCAAAATAGTCCAAACCAGCGTGGTTAGATGTGAGCAGAAAGGCTTAACTATAGCAACACCCATTTCGGTGGTTGAATGGTCTAAGGCGTCACTCTTAAAGTATACTGGGCTGTTGATGACAGGGAGAATGGAGTTTGAATCCTGGTCGGGTATACTGAGGACTTTTTTCTTTCTTAAATAACTCAGTTTTACCCTCTTCCACCACGCAAATGTGGGTGAATTTCTTGTAAAATCCTAAATTCATTATCCCTATCACATTAGTATAATTAGTAGAGAAGCGTATAATCCGAACGGTTAGTAAGATGTGGTGATAAAAGAACCGGGAGGCTGGACAAGGTTCGAGCAGCGTGCGGATGTACTAAGGATCGTACTTTCTACACTGTAACTACGCTTATTAAATATAAGGCTCATATAGTCTTGTTTGTCTACGACAGGGAGGTCATGGTTCAAATCCCTGCTGGGTGCAACCAACAGTGGCATTTTATACACATTGATTTTCTATCCTTTCTATAGGTAAATTCTAATCCATCCCCTTAAATTCAACCCTATACTATTTCTGTTTTATTTAACCTATATTATTATCAAATGGTAATTTATTATCTTTGAAATTTTGATAAATTGGTTGAGTTCTCGTCTGATGTAAGTCCTTGTGACCGAGTTAAGCATACAGGAAAAATAAACATTTGAATTATTACTACCAACTTCGATGGCCACATGGTCTTAGGTGCTCCTATACAAATAGACTGGCTGCCGATGACGGGAAAATTGGGGTTCAATTCTGGTTAGGTGCACTGAGAGTGGTTTTCCCTAACTGGTTTCCAAGCAAACGCGGGCACGCTTCCTCTAAATTCAACATTCCTCATAACTAAAAAATTAGAGCAATTAGTAGGCTATATAAGTATATAGCCCAAACGGGTATTAAGGAGCCATGCTAAAAAAAACTATTACCATTTTTATTGTAGTGAGGTTATGGTTTTAATTTTAACGTAAAGTGAATTCGTTTCATAATAATTCTCTAATTATCTTCGGTTTAATTTTACAGTGATTGGGTGAAATAAGTATTTTACCCCTCACATAAATGCCAAATGTATTTAACATCTCGAATAAGATAATTTATTTTAGTGAATATTCAAAAGTCCATAAACTTGTAACATTTCTATTATCATAAAGGCCGCAGACCTATAAAATCTCACCTTGCAAAATCCACCCTACATCCTTCAAGGTTAGGTTAGCCATTTTTTTACAAAGTGGTATTTAGTTCTAAATCATAAAATTCATAAAAATGTTAGTTAAAAAAAAAAGAATTACTCACACACAGACCATTGTTCAAAGTAAGACCGATATTCTTAAGATCATAAAAAAAGGTGGAAATATTTACCGTCAATTCTTACTCACACATTGTTTCTTGGACAACTATGTTAAACATGATACCTACCATTTACCAAGCCAAACAAAACCTCCCAACACTTGTAAACACTTTCAACTCGAGATTACTCTCGTTTGGCCTTTTAGTGTTGTTTTGTTTTAAATTACCATTTGAGACAGTAACAAAAAATAAAATCTTGTAAGTACATAGGAAATTATATGAACAAAGCATAAGTTTATTTTTCTATACTTCTTCGTTTTAGAATATTTATATCGCATATTTAAAAGAAGGCACCTTTGTTTACAGTTTACGACTTACCATGCATCCTAACAAACTAACAAACAAATAATGTATCGCGATAAGAAAAGCAAAATTAGTTGTTTTTTTCAGCTTCTTGCCATAATTAGGTTGACTACGTCTAGTAGGTCAAGGTTCAATCCCTGGGATTACCTTGTTCTCTTCACTAGCAAGATACTTACAGTACTGTACACGTTTCCTCAGGGCAGGGATGACCAAACTACGGCCCGCGGGGGCCAAATATCAGTGTGTTCAATCCGGCCCGCGGGATAAATAATTATAATATATTGCGTTGGTAAGCAGGCTTTTTTTTAGATACAACAAAACTGTATTTTTCATAAAGCTATGCCAAATTCAACATTTAAAAATTTGGTGAATCATGGCGAATAATATATGGCAATGTTTGCATCATCATTTTCGTAAGAGCAATTGCTTTCAACGATGAAACTTAGTAAAATTGATCTTATAAGCCGATCTACTGACGAGCATTTGTCTTCTTTCTTAAGAATCACCTCACAGTACCACTCATCTCACACTCCATCATATAAATCTTCTGAAATAACTTAAAACACACAACAAGTTACTAAAGTGTTTATGATTGTTTTGCATTCTCAATGTATTTACACTTCTTCACGTTAGCTTATTGTGTGTATTTATAATGAAAAAATAATAATTTTGAACGAAAAAAATCAATAAAAGTTATTGGCTAGCCAATTATTTTTGTTTGTCCCTCCTGCAAGTAAGTTTGCACATACCTGACTTAGGGACTTTGAGCTTTACTCTAAGTTAATTTATAAAAAGTTGATATAAAGTCAAATGTTATTAGGAAAAACCTCTTACAGCTAGAAACGTTACTAAATCTACTTTCACGTAATCACACGTCAAGTCATGTGATCTACTGCTGTCACTTTTGATACATAAGTTACATATTATATTGATACATATATATTATCAATACCTATGAAATAATAGATTTATGTTTACTTTTTTAAAGTGATTATATATTATATAATAAATATATTTTATATATATTATATAGTATCGCTTCGTTTACTATGGAACACACACACGTACATATATATTAGAGGTAATCTACCCTCAGGATAGTGGGAATACCATTTAGGAAGAACCACCCTAGGTAGACCCAACCAGGATTGAACTTCAATCTCCCTGTCATCAGTAGATCTAATATGAAAGTAGCGCCGCTTAGACCAATCCAGCCACTAAAGAGGTTGGCGATTGGGTCTACTAAGAACTCTAGTAGTTGTTCATTTCAACAGACAAGGAAGGGTCTTGCTCAAATGAAAAAATAATCGCGTCTTATGGTCCTCTAGACCTGTGGCCAGCCACTCACCATTTGACTACGAGGATGAATCATATCTTTCAAAAGGGTCAATTAAGAGCTAATATCATGGCCAACTAACCGGGATAAATATATATATATATATATATATATATATATATATTTCCTTAACACCTCGTCGTATTACCCGTTCGGGTTATACACTTATGTACTAATTACCGGTACACTAATGGTTTTAGGGATGAGGATGGTTATATTTGTAGGAAGTGTATTCGCATTTTCGCTTAGGGAGAATGGAAAACAATTGTGTAAAACCCACCCTCACTACACCCGATCGAGTTTCGAACCTCGATCTCCCCGTTATCGGCAGTCTGGTTTACTGCAAGAGTAACGCGTTAGACCGTGCGACCCCCGGTATCCCCGGATATTAGATATCAGATTACACCAGAACTAGGACTTGCAGTGAAATGCGGCTATCTGCATTCTTATCTTGAAAACTGCTAGATTGAGATATTTTTAATAGTTTTTAAATTGTTAAAATAATTTGTTTTTCAGTTTTGTTAAATTTTTACTTTCTCGTGACTGATCCTTTGCATAGAGAAAATAACTTTACTTTACATCCATTACGGTTTCCAGCCTGTGGCAGTTTTTTATTCAAGCCATATAATTTTCAATACTGGCTTGCCAGGCCTATCGTGGCATCAAATGCCTTATCATCTAACTCAAGACCAGGACAGGCACAACACCCAGTCGCCCAGCCGTTAATTCATTACTGTGAAAGGGTAAAACCATATTTTACCAATAATATATTTTTCAGCTATGCCGGGAATCTAGCCCGGGACCCCTAGTTCAGTAGATGAAAACGCTACCAACTAAGCTAAGGTGTTGGATTAGAAAAAGTAGCTATTGGAATCTTTAAAAAAATAGAATTCAAGATTTCCTTGAATATTGACGTTTCTTGACACAATGAACCTAAAACGTGGATTTTGCGATGCAGTGTGTTTGCATATGGGTCTATCTTGGTTTAGAGCCGAAACAATTTAAAAACCGGTCTAAATTTTGGGATATAGTGTTTTCATAGGGATACCCCATGTAGTTTTCATAAAAATATACATCCAACTCTAAAATTAAGGTCAAAAAGAGATTTATTTTAAAACTCAAAACAGACTAACGATCAACATTAAAGGCCAGATAGGGATTCTCATTTTCCCGTGAAAATTACTTTGAGAAGACTTTACAGAGCAGAAATTTCCTTTTTTTTATGATAGCTCCTTACCATCGCAAATATGTAGGACTATTAAAAATATAAAACTTTTATTTAAAATATATTTTTATAAAAGCAATAGTTGCTGGGCTCTAAGCAAATATATACTTAAAAAAAAGAAGATAGTATTTTATTAAGAATCTGATTGTTATGCTCTTTGGTGAACAAAGATGTTCCTATTTTCTTAATTGTTCTGTACCAGTGTATATCATTTAGTTAAGACTCTTTGGTAGAATGTGATGTTATTTTTACATTTACATGTGTCCTCTATAATTTGGTTTCACATATCTTACGAGATTTAAGTAAAAGTCTCCATTTTTAGATAGAGTAAGAGAGAAAATATGTGCGGTAAACCATAGATTTTTTTTTGTAATATGGTAAAATAATTTCTATAGTCTCGATTCCACTGTTTTTTTTAAGATATAATACAGACAACTGTACGAAAATTGCGACGCCTTATTCGAGATGTTTTACCTAACAAAGTTACTAAATCCGTGGAGTGAGACGAGCTCTTAAACACCTCTAGCTCATTTTTAAATTTTACAATCTTTTTAAAAAAATATTTAGTTTGACCTTGACAAGATTTATCAACATCTTCTACCCTATCTCCTGTGCCGTATAAAGTGAGGCTTGTTAAATAACATTTTAGCAAATAAAGTAGTACTTCAACTCACAAACCAAATAGAGATAGTTATCTAGTTTGGGATTAGGGGCAATTAATATTGTAGCCTCAGCATCAACGTCCAATGCATGTTTTCTTAGAGTATATTACAAGTCTGAGACAACGGGCTATCGTCATAATTTAAAGTATAATTTGCATGTCGTTTAAAACTCGTTTTGTAACGCTTTGGAGCGTGTAGCGAGAGTTATGGTAATAGCATTGTGTCGAGTTTTATTTGAGAATCCAGGTTGATTTCTTTGTAGCTGATGCTATACTGCTGTTCACCTCAGGATAGTAGTGGTATTTTGTCGAGTTTTATTTGAGAGACCAGGTTGATTTCTTTGTAGCTGATGCTATACTGCTGTTCACCTCAGGACAGTAGTGGTATTTTGTCGAGTTTTATTTGAGAATCCAGGTTGATTTCTTTGTGGCTGATGCTATACTGCTCTTCACCTCAGGATAGTAGTGGTATTTTGTCGAGTTTTATTTGAGAAACCGGGTTGATTTCTTTGTAGCTGATGCTATACTGCTCTTCACCTCAGGTTAGTAGTGGTATTTTGTCGAGTTTTATTTGAGAGTCCAGAGTGATTCCTCTGTATCTGATGCTATACTGCTCTTCACCTCAGGATAGTAGTGGTATTTTGTCGAGTTTTATTTGAGAGTCCAGGTTGATTTCTTTGTGGCTGCTACTATACTGCGGCTCACCTCAGGATAGTAGTGGTATTTTGTCGAGTTTTATTTGAGTGTCCAGGTTGATTTATTTGTAGCTGCTACTATACTGCTGTTCACCTCAGGATAGTAGTGGTATTTTGTCGAGTTTTATTTGAGAGTCCAGGTTGATTCCTTTGTGGCCGCTACTATACTGCGGCTCACCTCAGGATAGTAGTGGTATTTTGTCGAGTTTTATTTGAGAGTCCAGGTTGATTCCTTTGTGGCCGCTAATATACTGCTGTTCACCTCATAATAGTGGACTAGCACACTCGCATCTCCTATTCAACTGAGAGAGTCTTGCTATGCATGCACATGGCTGAGTCTCCTAAAGTGCCTCCAACTTTCACGATCAGTATGCCACAAGGAATCTAAACAAAGAATAGTGTGCCGTAAATATATTTTTTGTTGTTGCAGATAACCACTGCTCCAAGTAATGGTAAATTTAAAACATCCCTACAAACAGCGCACCCCTTATTATTTTAGCTTGCAGCGAAGTGTAGTTGGGAGGCGCGTGGGTGTAGACACAAGGTAGATTTAGTGAGAACGTCCATTTAACGACTTACTAACACGTTCACCCACAACGTAAGAAAAAAGGAGGCCAATTTTTAAAAAATGTGTGTGTTTTCTGAGTAGATTGCATCAGTTGAAGAGAGGAAGTAATTGTAAAACGGATATTATCCCAACTTGTATAAAGGTATTGTTCACGTACAACACCGGTCCGGTCATTGGTCGACATTGATTTGTTTTTAATTCGTCTGCATTAGATATTTTTTAACACCGCATTATACTACTCGTTCAGATTATACGCATATGTACTAATTACTCTAATATTACATGGATGAGAAAGGTTTGTATTGAGAGGAAGTGTAATCGCATTTAGGTGGAGGGAGAGTGTAAAATAATTTAGGAAAAGTACTCTCAGTACACCCGACGGGGATCGAACTGTGATACCCACTTCATAGGCAACCCAGTCTCTTACGATAGTGACGCCTTAGGGGTTATCAAATTGCAATGGTATTTTATTTTATAGAAATATATGTAATACCAGTGTTAAAGCAATGGTTGCAGAATATCGGACTAAAATGTATTCAATTTTTTTTTTACTAGGAATATTTCTATAAATGAGCCCTCACTCAACTTTCTATTATTATCATCATCATCATCATCGTCATCATCTTACTACCCGTTCGGGCTATACACACTTACACTAATGTGTAATGGTAGGGTGATTGTGAGATGAAATGGAGGACCTACAGTTTAAACGTGGAATCCGAACCACAGTGGAGGCCTGGAATTTCACACATTTACAAGCTGTTATTAATACACGTCTTGTCAGAGGCGAAGGAAGGGTTTGGTAATCAGATAAATCTGTGCAACGACCAAGGATTGAACCCCGGACCCCCAGCACAGAAGTTCGACACCTTACACCTAGACCACCAGGTCACCTACAACTTTCTAGTAAAAGGCTTGCTCGTCAAAGGCTATCAACATTACATATATTTCGATCTTTTGGTGCTTAATATAAAGCAAAACGTATATTTATCCCTTTCACACCTCAATGGTAACTTTAATAATATCGCACGTCTGGGCTACATAATTCGTAGCCGAGTAGTGGAAAGATTTGCCAGTATTAACGTACCGTTGCCCAGGGGACACCCGAATATACTAATCATACATCCTTTCCGGGGAGGCTCTTTCCATGTCCCGATGAGTTGAAATGATGGTGGTAGTGAGTATGAGGGTGTGGAACCAGTGGAACCACAAATTAACTTAAACCTAACTAACCAAACCCTGGTGACCGTTAGGGGAAAACACCCAAGGTACAAGTGAGGAATCTAAACCGGCCCCCCTGCATTGATCATTACATCACAGGCCCGGTTAATGCTAACTTTAATACGCCCCCTTTCTTAGCTCCCTATGCCCAAAACCTTATCTATCTCAGTCAGCAGTGTGTCTGTCTACTAAGATAATGGTCCCCGGTTCAATTCCAGACATGGTAAATAAAAATCATTGGTGAAATGTTAGCTTACGCTTTCACAGTGATGAATTATTTTCTGGGGGCTGGATTGTTGTGACTGTTCTAAATTAAAGTTGGTTAATAAGTCGTGTGCTGATGGGCCTATAATCAGATGGTTCAGAAAGCACACGTTAAATACCTTCAATAAATGAAAAACTTTTGTTGCACTGTACCACTTAAGTAAGAAACGAGTTGTTATTTTTAACATAAGGTAAATATATTTTTATTTAATGACACACAATCATACTCTAATCAGGGTTCACATGGTGATGTAAAAAAATAAGGATTGTACAGCTGAGCCATTGCACAAACTTCATATAATACAGAAATTCTAAGAAAACAGGATTTTTGTTTGAATATGCCATTTTTTTTTTACATTCTGGACCACAAAATATTAAAATAACTGGTCGTTTGTCAAAATCGCTTCGCCTGGTTTTAGTAATTTCAATTACTGGAAATGAGCTTATCAAGTGACGAGTACAGATTAAAACAAAATTATTTGCGATATTTAGTGCGCACGTTATGAACAGGCTAGTTATATTATAATCACATTAATTATAAATTGAATTAAATCTAGAGATGCCGCAGTGCCCGTTAATTTAACACTGTGAATAAGGAAACTTATATTTAACCGATGATTAATTTTTTGGCCACGCTGGGAATCGATCTCAAAAACTCTTAGCTCAGTAGTAAGACACGCTTCCGATTGAGCTAAGATAATGTTTCCCAAACCACGTTTTTCGACTCAAATAATCGTCGTGGGAAGATCTTGATTTTTTTTCCGAACAATATGAAATATTATAATTACAAACCCTTTGTAAAACTAGCAGATTATGAAGAATTACTGCAATATTGACAATAGCAACAGTGTTTTTTTAATCGTATGGCATCACTGCCCAGGAGGGATATTACTTCTAATTCAGTGAAACTTTGAAACCAATTTAATGGTATTAGCATAGTTTGCCGGATGTAAATGTATAGGGATTTTGTATTACCTTTGGTTCAAACAAACTAAATGTGCAATTTTGGCATTGAGTTTTCGAACATCTGTATATATAGAATCAACGATAACACTATGACTTTTTTTTTACATATTTATCTAGTAAATAAGGAGTTATGTGTATAAAATAAAAATAAAGGGTCGTTTCTGTCGTTAGAAAGAGAGAATAAACTTTTGAGCAGCAATAAATTGAGTGGAAATAAACTCATTAGTCAACAAGCTAAGTTGATTTCCTAATAGTTTGTACGTAATTGCTACATATTATATAACATGTTGAGATTATGAAGGTCACAGGTCATTAACACTGAACAGCCTGCTATATTTTCTGTAATTATAATTTATATTTACCAAGTGTGTGTACAGTACAGCTTGACCTATATTTAACTTGTTTATTGAGCAACGTGATGAGCTTCTTATTATAATTTCGATGCAATCTTAATGGTATCACTACATTATTAGATTTAACTTAACCAAAAAAAAAAAAAACCACTTCACATCGGTGGGCACGCGGACTAAACTGTACGCTAATCTATTCTGGCTTATGGTGACCTGGTGGTCTAGGGGTAAGGTGTAGGACTTCTCTGCTGGGATCCGGGGTTCAATCCTCGGTCCCGAAACAGATTTATCTGATTACCAAACCCTTCCTCCACTTCTGACAATACGTGTATTAATCACGACTTGTGAATGTGGGGAATGCCAGGCCTCCACCGTGGTTCGGATTCCACGTTAAACTGTAGGTCCTCCATTTCATCTCACAATCACCCTACCATTACACATTAGCGTAAGTGCGTATAACCCGAACAGGCAGTAAGATGCGGTGCTAATACCTTATATACATTTTTGATAGTGTTAACGTTAAGAAGCATATTAATGTGGGGTGGAAGGAGAAAAAGAGTTAAGGGCAGTTATTTAGCAGTTTTTACAGCAACACTTTTTTTTTTGCCAAAATAAATAAAATAATGCTTCACTAAAAACATATTATTTTTATTATTATTTAGCACCACGTCTTACTACCCATTTGGATTATACGCTTAAATACTAATTAAGCTAATGGATTTGGAATCGGGAAGGTTGAATTTAGAGGAAGTAAACCCGCATTTGCGTTGAAGGTGAGTGGAAAACCATTTAGGGAAAATCACCCTCAGTTAACCCGACTGATATTTGAACCTCGATCTCCCCGTCCTCGGCAGTCTAGTTCAACACGAAAATAACGCGTTAGCTAACCACGCCATCGAGGTGGGTTACTAGAAAAATAGAAAGTTTAATTTTATTTATATGGTGATGTCAACAATTGTTGAATATCTGTCATGACTCATGAACATAGCGGTATTAGATGGGAAACTTTTTAAATGAAGAGAAAAATGTGTCATAAAATTCTAGAACACTCTTGACAGATATTCAACAAATATTGATATAACCATATTATGAAGAAAATTAAAATTTAGGTTTTTACTGGAGAAATATTTTATTTCTTTTGACCGAAAAAAATATTTTTATTTGTTGATTTTTTTATTTGTTGGTTGTTGAAATGCAAAAAAATCACTGACCTTTTTCTAGCATCCCTTTTTTCTCCACCTTCAACTTTAAAAGGATGGAGGGGGAGACTGTAGTTTATAAACTAAGAGTTTATATAATCACACGGCTTACAAACTTATCTAAACTTACCCTTGCACAAATAACAAATGTATTATTTTTTAACACAATCTGGAATCGGTTAAGAGGTTTCTCTAACTTAATATTTGGTAACAGCTATAACCGCTTGGACGCAGCAATGGGCTAGAAGACTTAGGTTCATTTTAAAATCTAAAATCATTTGACACGTGATTTATTCACGTATTACCTGTTCAGATTGTACGCACACATTAAGGTGGGAGTGTAGGGAACGCGAGCTAGGCTGAGTGTTTTTGCATTTTTATAGCATTTTTTTATTTGTTTTTTTGCTGAAATGAATATAATATATCTCCGGTAGAAACATAGAGTTTAATTTTCTTCACACGATGACCTCAACAGTTGTTGAATATCTGTCAGGGGTGTTATGGAATTTAATGACAACTTTTCCTCTTAATTGAAATCTGCAAAAACACTGCCCTTAACTTACGTTCCCTAGAGGCCCACCTTAAATACGCTAATAGAGAAGTAATGAGGAAGGTAGTTTTAGAAAAAAATTCACCCCCATCGTTTTAACTAACAAAAATGAATAAATAAAGGCCATATTTTATAAAAATGTTGATGTAAATGCAAAGTGGGAAAAAAAATCAATTCTAAAGAACCCCACACAGCTCTTCTTGTAACAGCTTTTGTTTGATGATTGGTACGATTTTATTTGAAATGTATAGTAATGGTGCGTATAGCCCGAACGGGTAGTAAGACGTGGGGCTAGTAATAATAATATAGTAATGCTTTTTAATAGCGTGATTTATACTATTTTTACACTTGAATGTTCATCCAAACATTAAATATAAAAAACACATTAATGATATCACCAAATCTTTCTTAATTGGACGAGCAGTAAAATTAAAAATACATGATAATGCTCTAAAAGTATAACTGATCATAAAAGCTCTGTTAACTATTTTTCTTTTCAAAGTTGTTTCCATAATTTATACTCATTACCCTTTTTGTTTGTTTGTTTGCTGATAACCTTGATGGCCTGTTAGTTACAAAGTACGTTCTTATTTGATGATGACAAACAATAACAAATCTATATTGCAATTGTGCTAAACTTAATAATACTTTTTTTTATAACTTGTTGCTTGTACTTTGGACTCTTAACTTAGGGTGCAGCCAGACTGAGCGGGCGATTAAAAATGGAAATAGATTATTATTATTAGTTGTAGTACCGCGTCTTACTACCCGTTCGGGCTATACGCACTTACGCTAATGTGTAATGGTAGGGTGATTGCGAGATGAAATGGAGGACTTACAGTTTAACGTGGAATCTGAACCACGGTGGAGGCCTGGCATTCCCCACATTCACAAGATGCCTTGTCAAAGGTGAAGGAAGGGTTTGGTAATCAGATAAATCTTTGCCGGGACCGAGGATTGAACCCCGGCCGCCAGCATAGAAGTCTGACACCTTACCCCTAGACCGCCAGGTCACCTGAAATAGAATACATTGGTTGTAATGAGAGGTGGCCAGACTGGAGCGCGCTAGTGAGCGACCCGAATCCTTAGTGTTTCACACGTATCAATGTTTGTCACTTTTACTTTACCGGCGAGAATGTTTTGTGACCACGTGGAAATACCTTTAGGTATAGTTGGATCGCTTTAGGGAGATAATTTTATAACTAATAAATATAATTTTTTTATCTCAATTTTGGCAACATGTAGCTTATGTTTTTATTATTTTATTGCTATCTAGAAGATTTGACAAAACGGAAATTATTTTCCATGGGACGAGCTTAGCTTTCTGGACTATCCGTACATTTGCACTGATGAAGAAGGGTAATGGATAACTATGGTAGAAATTAGATACAATGTATTGTGTCTGTATTTACATGAAGAAAGATGTAATCAGAACACTGCCCACTTTTGTCACTGGCAAACCAAATCAGACGATACTGATGATGCGACACCTTTGCCCACGTTACCACCAGTGCGAGCTATTTTGTTGTCGTAAAGTACCTCGAGTATCTAACTTTCCCTGACCAAGACACGAACCAAGAACAAGAGGGAATAAATAATGATACTTCATTCATCATCCCCGGACTCTCTCTCTCTCTCTCTGGAGAGTGAGTCAACGCCTCAACGCTTGTGACTACAACCAAGTGGTCAAAGAGCTGCGTTTCCGAAGTTAATGTGGGGATTTAGGGGATGCGAGAAAAGGCATATGTTTTAAATGTTTTTTTTTATAAAAACTATTTTTTCTGTTATTATTTTTATTATTATTATTAGCACCGCGTCTTACTACCCGTTAGGGTTATACGCACTTACGCTAATGTGTAATGGTAGGGTGATTGCGAGATGAAATGGAGGACCTACAGTTTAACGTGGAATCCGAACCACGGTGAAGGCCTGGCATTCCCCACATTCTTTTTTCTGTTAAATAAATAAAATATTTCTATAGTAGAAACATAGTTAAATTTTCTTCACAAGGTGCTATCAACAGCTGTTGAATATCTGTCAAGAGTATCATGGAATTTAATGACAACTTTCTTTACTCCTTCATTATTCCTTCTCACCCAATGTTGCTATGTTCATGACAGATATTCAACAACTGTTGATATCACTATATGAAGAAAATTAGACTCTATATTTCTACTGGATAAATATTTGATTTATTTTGCCGAAAAAAATGGTTTTATATAAAAACTTCAAAAACGCGGGGAATTTCTCGCGCCCCCTTCCATAACTTATTTAGGGGATCTGTAGATGAATAATTATCCTATGCTCCCCATGTCATTGGAAGCACGCTTTACTCGGGAACTATTCAACATTTGACAAAAAAGAAAAACTTCATTTGCTATTTATTATTATAAAAGTGTAGGGTTACTAGACGTATTGAATTCATGAGCTCAATTTTTTTAAGACAAACCAATAGTCATAAATTCATTAATCTAGTATACTATTACAATAATATAAATATTTTTAAGTGGTATAGTCTGTGAGAAAAATGTGCCTTCACTAACATGCGGAGTGTGAGCAACTGATTCGTGTCCTCGATTGGATGACGTAACGTTCAGATACCCACTCGATGTATTTAGAAAAACGGTCGGGAGTGTCCGATATCTATTCAACCACCTCCTCTTCGCGTGAAATGTGTGTGACACCCTCATTCCCCCTAACCAATGTCCTTACCCCTACACCCGGAGACGGGTCGCCATTTCACGGGTCATGACCCTGTACCCATCCCTCTCTTCTCCAAGGATAGGGGTTGTTGTTCACGGACAGATGCAGGGAGTGGGGGGGTTGCGATAAGTCACCCCCTGACAGCACCACGACACCAACTCGGGCGATCCCTGTGAGTGAGTGGTAAGGGAAACCGACTATCAGGTCTTGAGGTCCAATATCTGAGCGGTTTCTATAAAGTCTTTACCCCCGCCCATTCTTCCATACTACCGAAAGTGTCGTGTAGTGGAGTGTTTCCAGGATGATCACAGTTTGATGAAATGCGCCTATGAACTGTTTTCATCACTCAGTAGAACCATCATTAGGCAGGTATCAACGAGTATACATCACCATGTGTGTTGACGAGGGGGTCGGGGTTTTGAATCTTGACCGGGTGCATTAGGGATGATTGCCTGCATTTGATTATTCACACTGAGCCTCCACTCATTTCTCCACACGGGATGAGAGCGTATTTACTCCATCTCTCTCAATTTTACACTTTCGATTAATCCGTTAAAAACACGTGTGTTGAAAAGAATTATGATTTACAAGAGGATAAATATAAATACATTTTGATGATCAAAAGCACATCAGTGAATGTAGAAATCAGCAAAATGTTTGGCAAGACATAATTTAAATTTAAAAATGTAGAGTTTTGTATAAAAATTTTCAGTTTTATTTTCATTTGAACGGAGATTAGGATAAAGTTAGTTTATTGCTAATCATATAGTAAGAACACAAATTTTACTTTATTTTCTTACTAAACGGCAATTCTATTAATTAAGTCTAAAATCCACCTTATTGTCTGAATGGTCTAATAAATTAGTCGCTCTCGTATTAGACTGGCTTGATGATGATGAGGAGGAGATAGGTGTTCGAATCCCATTTGGGATTACTGAAGGTTGTTAAATGGTTTACCACTCTCCTGCAGGTAGATTACCTCTAACACGCTTTCTTCCTAATTCTTATTTCATTAGAGTAATTATAAAATATGCGTATAACCTAAACAGGTAGAAAGACGCGGTAGTAGAGAAAAATAAAGGCTATATAAACTTTAATGAGTAATGAAAATGGAAATTTAAGATAATCATGTGTACTTCAATGATATACCCTGGGACTAGCGCTGGCTTTTTCATTCCATTCAACCTTAGTTCTCAACATATTGTAATGTACCTAATTTGCCCCTAAAGAATATGTGAGAGCATTGACAATAATCTCGTCCTAATTTTATAAACGTATTTTATTTTATTTAAATAATACAACCTATTACGTGGCGCTTAAAGCACTTCATCTTCTAAGAAGGCACAAAAGCCACTGTAAATGATGTCAAGAGTGCACCAGTAGAGTCGGTATGACAATTTAAAAGTATTTAAAATAATAACTTCCTCTTCTAGAAAGATCGATATGCATTTTTAAAAGGTAATTTGAGTCAGTTTCCTGTTCTCGGACATTCTACCTTCATCCAGATGCTTTTTTATATGTTATTTTATTTTTCTATACAGAAGCTTCTAGAATCTTCCATGAGCAATGAATATATACGAAGGATGGTGCAATTGAAGGGCACTAGGAGCCCAGTCCTTGATGTACTCAGACTGCAACTCCTGTCCGCGATAACTACGATCGTGTTATCAGCCGCCTCTCTAAATTGTTACGCTACGCTACATGATCAGTTTTCTGACCATTACAAATAGTGATTATTGAATAAATAAATAGTATCAAACGTTACAATAGTGTTATTATTGAAGAACTCTTCAATTGGCGCTCGATCACGGGGCTATAAGTACCAATTATATTATCAAAATACAGTACCGCTTCATTGGCTCCCAATCGCGGGGCATAATAATTCCGTGTCATAAAAATAGGCGCTCGATCACGGGGCTATAAATACCAATTGTATCGTCAAAATACCGTACCGATTTAATTAGTGCTCGACCACGGGGCAGCTAACAGCTAATTAAACGGTAATCTCTTCCATTGGCGTCCAACAGAGGAGCCCGTAAAACCAGAAATTAACAATATGCGCTACTTATTAATTAGAGAAAAATTGAATATGATAAAAATTGTTTAAAACACCATTTATGAATGAAATTTTTTTTATCTGCATTTGTTATTGGCTTCTACTACCATTCTTAGTAAGCATCTTAAAGAACATTAATGTTGTAAGGACTAAGGAAGGGAAAATAATTCTCTAGTTTTTATAATAATATATTTATTAAGTAGATATGTTTATTTAGTTTCCTACACATAGTAGTATCAACAGTAATTCTTGACTATTTGCCATGGGAAACGCAGAAATTGATCATGAGTTTTATCATCTCATTTAAAAAATATGTCTGATTGAATGTTGCTTTGCCAATGTCAAATTTTCAATAACTTTTGAGATGAATATGTGAAGAAAATTAAACTAAACGTTTCAGATTAAGGTGGGATGGAAGGCCAGTGTTTTTTTCGGTTTTTATGGTAAAATATTTTTCTGGCCAAAATAAATAAAATATTGCTCCAGTGCAAACATATAGTTTAATTTTCTTCACATGTTGATATCAACATTCCTCGAATACATGTAATGAACATGATGGAATAATCTAATAAACTTTTGTTAAATTATAAGAGAGTAAGTTGTCATTAAATTCCAGAACACACTTGACAGATATTCAAAAAAAGTTGAGATCCCCATGTGGAGAAACTTAATTTCTATGTTTGTATTGGAGCAATATTTTATTTATTTTGGCAAAAAAAATCCATCTCTATAGATATGTAAAACAATAGAACACATTATTTTAATAGAATTTATATGTCTTTACTTTTTTTATTACTATATCAATGCATTTATTTATGTAAACACTAAAAGGCACATTGCAGCAGATTTTCTGTTCTGTCTCTAGCAAAATATTAATCTAAAGGGCTAATTTTTAAATGTAATAATTTGAATATTCTATTTTTAACATGTTTGTGTTATTATAGCTTGCATTAATATGTAATTAGATAATTGATTAATAAATGTTCTCTCTCAATTTAAGATGGTTGCCATATTGTGTAAGACCTACCACTAGCACCAGTGAGTCTAAATAATAACTTACCTCAAATATAACAATAATAATAATGTTTAGCACCGCGTCTTACTACCCGTTCGGGTTACACGCTTTGCCTCAAATATACTTTAGTGTTGCTATCTACCTGTATCTCAGTGATCCCTGGATTGCCATGTTACTAAATTGTGTTCATAGATAGCGTTAAACTAGTATACACTCCATGATAGCTACTAGCGATTCCCCCTTAAGTCAGCCACCTTGATTAGCGAGAAAGAATCAATCGCTGTCAGACCACACGGCTTAAATTGCAATGAGTTTTCTGGAACTACTTCTCCATTCTGTCACCTAAAATTAGCCTTTGTCATGTCTTTAAGAAAGAGGAGAGATAAAACTACGGAACTTATCTCAAGGTAAACAGGAGGACTCGCCGCTAGTTCTCAAATATATTATAATTGTCTGTTGTGTGCCTATGCAAACATTACTGTATTTGTTAGAGGAAGGCTAAATCTAGAGCCATTTTTAATCAAGCCTAGTCTCGATGCTCCGTTGTCATTGAAAATGAGCTAATGTATTATTTTCACACATTTTTTTTCTATTAATAAAACTAAATGTTCAAGGTTGTTAAGTAAAAACAGACTTGTTAGATTCTTTCCACTTTATTTTTTGCATCAACCATATTTTGAAATATTACAATGTAGGGTTAAACATTGCGTTAGAGCTGAACGCCTCCGCGGCAATTTTCCCGCTTACCGACGAGAAAGCCCCCTTTTAAGGGACTATATCTGAGAATCTCGCCCACAAACACGTTTTGGAAGTTTAGAAATAGTGTCCAGACCATCCCGAAGAGGAGAAAGTGTAAGCTATTAGTCATGTAATTTGGCCAACGTAAACAAAGTAGCAAAGAGCGACAAGAAAGAAGGAACAAACGTGTTTGAGAGGTTTAGGGTAAGGTGTGGTGTGGTTGCCAGATCTTCACTCCTTGTGAGGCCTTGCAACATCTGGTCACACTGAGTGTGTGTGTGTGTGTGTGTTGGGGGTGGACACACCCGTTGCTGTGACATTCCTACACCCTCTTCTTCACACCTCCTACAACAAGGACTTAAGGGACTTCTTTGGTTTCTACACTTTTGGTAAATTCCATCCCCATCCTTATCATTTCTGACGTTAATTCTGTCCCTCCCTAGTTCTTCTTTTGATAAAGAATAATTAATATATTAAATTCTGACAAAATACATACAAGAATGAAAACAATTTCGTTACATTTCGTGCATTTATTTATACACGACTACCATTTTTGACTCGAATATGGAGGGTATAAAATCCACAAAAATTAATTTAAATAAAGTAGTGCAGAAACGATTATTTACTTTGTTTATATAATTATTTTATGTCTTTGATTCTTCGTCATGATTTGCTTAAATGAATTTAAATTTTCTGAAATTAAAAGTCTAAATGAACAAACATACAAAGGAATATTTTTTTATCTACGAAGCTCAATTTGTAAGCTTATGATGCTACGTTAAATTAAAATTGAAATGTTTTTAAAAATAAAATATATAGCTTGAGAAGGAATTTCCACCACCTTAACTTATGGCGGGACGGAATTTGCACACCAGATTGTGGTCATAAAATCTTCGGGATGGAATTTACGTCAACACGGTTTGTAATTAATATAAACAGCAAGATTTTATTAACTTTGTTCTCTTCCAACTAATCTGGCATACACATTACTTGCAATGTTTGCCAACTATATTCGACGAGATAGATCGTCCGTTTTATCGTTAGGATGGTTGGGATTGAGAGTTAAGGGCAGTATTTTTGCAGCTTTTATATCAACATTTTTTTTCCAGCAAAATAAATCAAATAATTCTCCAGTAGAAACATGGAGTATAATTTTCTTCACCTGCTGATATCAACAGTTGTTGAATATCTCTCAAGGGTCTCCTGGAATTTAATGACAAATTTTCCTCTTCATTTATAAAGTTTCTCCTCTAGTGCTGCTATGCTCATAACAGATATTAAAAAACTGTTGATATCAGCATGTGAAGAAAATTAAACTCTTATGTTTTTACTGGAGCAATATTCGATTTGTTTTGTCTAAAAAATAGTTTATGAAAATTGAAAAAAACACTGAACTTTTCTCACGTTCTTTCATCCCGAGGAGAGCGATTTTAAGTCCATTTATGTGCAGTTTTTATGACAAAAACATCTTTAGACAAAAAAATTATACTGCTTCAGTAGATACGTTTAATTTATTTTTCCAACACACAGTGATAGCAACAAATTTTTTGATGTCGTGGGTTTTGCGTAATTTTATCTTTTCCTCTTTGTTTAAAATGTTTCTAGTCAAATGTACTACGTTTATGACACATGTGCGATAACTTAATACTTTACTATCCTTACATAATTCCTTTTTTAAAAATTATTTTCCATTTAGCCACGCGTCTTACTGCCCGTTCGGGTTATACGCTTAGGTACTAATTACGCTAATGGATTAGGAATTGGGGTGGTTGAATTTAGAGGAAGTGAACCAGCATTTGCGTGGAGGTAGAGTGGAAAAACCATTCAGGAAAAAACACCCCCAGTTCCCCCGACCGAGATTTGAACCTCAATCTCCTCGTCCTCGACAGTCTAGCTCAACACGACAAGCGCGTTAGCTAACTACGCCACTGAGGCGTGATTATAATTCATTTGCTTACTATCTTAAATAACAAATATTACGTGCCCCCTCTTAACGTCTGCAGAAATAAATTCTCCTCTTGAGTCTATAATGCAAGGAAGAGCGAAATGGACTAACAGTTAACCATCCGTGTCCGGAAAGATTTGGGTTACACACATTAATCCTGGCTTGTAACTGCCGGGCTGCCATTAGCCTTCAGCTACCCAATGTTTCACAAGACCTCTTATCTTGTAGGTGAGCCGGGGAGGGGCGGAAAACGTGGACCGCAACGCCTTCAAAACTAGTACAGAGGTATACAAATAAAGTTGTCACTTTCGTTAAGCGGTCGGTGTTTTTTTTAAGCGTCGGTTTCAGATTTAACAGGGTGGAGAGATTCCTGGGTAGCTCAGTGGTAGAACATAGGTGAGTTAAGATAAAGGTCCAGGATGGATCACCGTGTCCAGCAGACATTTTAAAATCATATTTAATTTTAAAAATAGATCTACATATACAATGAACATGTGGGAAAAGGCGTCAAATTTGTATTGTGTTGTTCTATGATGATGGATAGGTCCAGGTTTTAATCCCGGTTGGGTGTGTTGAGGTGGTGAATGGTTTCCCATTCTCCTTCCTCATCCTTATCCCATTAGTAGTATATAAGAATGCGAAGAGTCTGGAGAAAGTTAGTAAGCCGTAGCACACAGAAAACACTACAAATAAGCCAACTCTTACTGTAGGATATGTATACAGTAGTCCCATGGCTTCTTTGCTGCTGACTGACAGCTCACAGCTGACTAATGACAGTCAATATATACCTATATAGTACCTAAATGTTGACCGTCAGAAGTGACAGCTGCTGAACACATGTTTTTGCAGATCATCTGGTTCAGCATAGAGATACACAATTTGGTCTGCTAACTTTTCAAAGTCGTCAGCTGCTAGCCGTGAGCTGTCAGTCAGCACCAAAGAAGCCATGGGGCTACTGTATATATATCATCATTGTAAAGTATATATATATATATATATATACTTTACAGTGATGACTAACCTATGTAATTAGTGATAATCAGGGCCCGGATTTTGATGACCTAAAAATGTTTAAAAAATTACCTATAAAATAACCTAACTTATTATTTTCAAAAACTGACCTAAAAATATGAACAAAAATTCGTAGCTAATAAATGCACATAACTAGATCAAACAAGCACTTTACAAATATAAAATGCAATGAAAAGCCTTTAATAACTAAACTCTTAAATTCTACTAAATATAATATTTATTTACAAATATCTGCTTCAGTAGTGATAGTCACCCCCTTCCAACGCCACCCTCTCCAGCCTAGTTGCAGTGTCTCAACAGGAATGTGTATTTTACAAGCAAAGAAAAGAGGATATAAAGTTCGTTACCTAAATTATCTTCTCATTTCGACAAATATGGATTGAAACAATCATTTATGTTTTAGTATATATATATATATATATACTAAAAGAGATTCAAGATGTATAAATATATTTTTAAATACTCATATATATATGAGTATTTAAAAATATATTTATACATCTTGAATCTCTTGAATATACTCAAAAATGCCCAGAAATGATTTTAAAATCCCTTAAAATGCTTAAAAATGACACACAAAAATTATGCAAACCAAGAAAATATTACCTTGAATTCAAAAATGACATAAAATGACCTATAAAATATACATTTATACAACAAGGGGATCATGAGCAGAGTGTATATACTTATGAGCATTGATTGTGACGAACCAGAAAAAAGATGACATGTCATCAAAATCCGGACCCTGGTAATAGTAATTAAAGTCCGATCTTGAAATAATAATAAAAAAGTAAAATTGTATCAATGTTGAACATAAAAATAATTTGTATTATTTTAAATATTTATTTCTGCTAAAATTTTACTATAGTTTACTATAATACTTTTTTATGCTATGAGCCTAAAGTAATCAAATTTAAAAAAAAACAGAACATCGATCAAGTGCCCTCCAAAGTATTTTTTATAACTTTTGACAATGGGAAACACGCCTCCATTACCACTGTTAAAAATCATAATACCATACATTTTATATTAACATTATTTTATACTAAAATTCTCAAAGATGATCTTTCTTTTTAAAAGTATTCATATATGCGTTTTTAAATAATTACTATGATTCTTAATAATATCATGCCAACCATCCACAAAAAATATATAATTTTAAATGGATTAGAAACATACTTACAAAATATTAAAATAATATATTGGTTGTCTTTCAGTAAACCTTAGACTCCTTGAATGTTTATTAAAATAAGAGCATTTTTTTAGACTGTCCGCTTTTAAAATCTACCAACTATTTTAGAGCAATAATCTTTTACCATGTGATAAACATGCAGTATGTAAACTGTGATTTTAATCCCCCCTCCTTCTCTCTACTCCCCCCTTAACACTCCTATCAACTTGACCAGATTCCTCCTTCCCCTTTAATTCCAACTGACTGATTGACCATTTTGTTTGCCTCAGATTTCTATCTTTATTAACTTGTTAAAAGTGACGTCATATTTAATTTTTCTCTCTTTTTTTCTTTCGTTCTCTAGTTTTCCCCTTAGCCCCCCTTTCCTTGGTTTAACCTCACTGAATCTCTCGTTTTTTTTCACATTCCCTTTTCTTCTAACAGGCTCGTTTATCTGATCTCTGTGCCTCCATTCATTATCAACCTTTCTGTTCCCCCTCCACCAATTTTGTCCCACCCTTTCCAACCAACGAGTTTATATGTATTTACAGTTTTATCACTTTATTCCTGGAATGTTTGTAGCACTGTTTATGTTTTTGTGGCAAGTCAGTTAAAAAAAAAGGATACGGGGAAGACAATATTGTATTGAGGAGAAAAACGTGTTAAAGTGAAGTTTTGGTCAGTCTATGTTTGATTCTCTTTTAAACCAATATCTTTCTTTAGTGATTTTTCACTATTATTATTATTATTATTATTATTATTATTATTATCATCACCGCGTCTTACTACCCATTCGGGTTGTACGCACTTACGCTAATGTGTAATGGTAGGGTGATTGTGAGATGAAATGGAGGACCCACAGTATAACGTGGAATCCGAACCAAGGTGGAGGCCTGGAATTCCCCACATTCACAAGATGTCTTGTCAGAGGAGAAGGAAGGGTTTGGTAATCAGACAAATCTGTGCCGGGACCGAGGATTGAACCCCGGAACCTAAGTACAGAAGTCTGACACCTTACCCCTAGACCACCAGGTCACCCTATTTTTCACTACCAATGCTTATTTAGAAATGTAAGTTCAAAATGCAATTCTATTTGTACTGCACCATCGGATTATATCTATCAATTAAGTTCAGGAGCTAAAAGGGGTCAGGCCAAATTTTCTATTTTCTACTTTTTACGTACCATTGTTATTAATATTTTACTAAAATATTTATAATTTAAATATTAATATTATTAATATTAGTACTATAAATATATAATTGTGTACACATCTTATGAATGTCTAGTCATATTTAATTTCAGACCCATACATTAATCAATTTACCAACACGGGGATTATAATGATTTGAAATCATTGAATCACTATTTATAACCTATAATTATACATTTGTTAAAATTGTGCAGTAAAATTTTGGTGGTCGAATGACCTTAAGTGAGATGGAAGGGAATGCTAGATACAAGTCAGCATTTTTGCTGTTTTTATATTTAAAAAAATACTTTTTTTGACACGATTAGTAAAATATTGCTTCAGGAAAACATTTAGTTTAATTTTCTACGCATGAGCACAGCTGCATTATAACAGAAACACACACAAAAAAAAAATTCTGCGATGTCCGTGCGAAATATTCAATAACTGTTGAAATTAATATGCATAGAAAACCGAACTAAATTATTGGAGTGATATTTTATTAATTTAGCCGAAATATGTTTTTTATTAAAATCTATAAAAAACCTAACTTAACTCTTTTCATCCCACCTCAATGGCAAGTATTAGAAAATATATTTTATGTTTGCTTTTTTAAAAATTAATATTCAACGTGAACTTTCTAAACACACATAATAAGGTCTAGATTAGGGGTGTCCAACTTAAAGGAGCCCCAGGGCCACAATTTAATCCATAAGTCTAGTGGTGGGCCACATCATAATCATCTAAAGGGTGGGCGGAAATAGTGCTCACATGGACACACAAGTTTTTATAAAATTAAAGCACAATTAAATTGGTTGCTGAATTAACATCAGTTGAAGCTTTCATGGATTATTCCTACTCAAGTAAAAACATTACGTTTTGCAGCTAGAATCCTAAATTTCTCTACAGTATATTACTTTTCCATCAAAATTCGCTGGCTGTAAAAAGGCATTGCGGTTCGCATGTGGCCCGTGGGCTGCGAGCTGGAAACCCCTGGTCTAGATCAATCAACACAAGACTAACAACTAACAACCTATAAGTGTTTGTCAAAGCTTTGGTTATGGAGGGCAAGCAAATGGAATTTATGTGCACTGATGCAGCTAAATGTCTTAACAATAATTTAAATAGTGTTATTATATAAATTCCCTTTGATAAAATTGAGGTCAGATTATGGGGGAAATATTTTTTGAACAAAATAAATCAAATATTGCTCCATTAGAGTTTAAATTTCTTCACGTGGCGATATCAACAATTGTTGAATAACTGTCATGGGCATAACGTTTTTTCTGTTTGTTTTTAAGCACTACTTCTATCTACTTGTTTGTATTATAAGCTCATGGTGGTATTAGATGAGAAGCTTTTTAAATAAAAAGAAATCATTATATTCAAGGACACCTTTGACAAATATTCAAATACTGTTGAAATCACCATGTGAAGAAACTTAAGCTCTAAGGAAATATTTGATTTATTTTGGCCAAAAAAGATGTTTTAATATAAAAACTAAAAAACAACAACATTAAGCTCGAATAAGCTGCACAAAAAAAGAGTAAACATGCGAAAAGCAAATGAACTGTTAATTTTATTACAAATTTTAAACATAAAAATAAAACAAAATCTATATTGAAGAAACCAAAACAAAAGTTTCGCTGTGTTGTTGAACTAATTAAAATTTACTGACCATCAGAAATCTTCAAGTTCGGTAGTTGTCATCTTTAATTATTTAATTTATTAATATTCCGGTGGCTATGTTACACAGCAAAGTTATTAACGCTGAGATTTCATCAAGGGAAGAATTCAATCAATTAATTCATATCTTTCTTTTTAATTACGAGCTGTTCTTAGAATTATATGGAGACCTGTCCATAAAATCTACACCTCTATTATTAGTTTCATTAGAATTCGATTTTGTATCCATTCTCAGCGGCTCGTAAAAAATAAAGTGGCAATATTAGGCCTACACAGCACAGCTAGTAAGGACATGGCATTTTAATTTATTTACTACCACATCTATTTTTTAACGACATAATGGGCTAATAAACATTAATTACGGCAATAACTATCACTTTATTGATGGTTCCACTTAATTAAGATATTTTGTAGTCAGACTTGCAGAAAAATATAATAATTTCGTTATAGTATGGCAATTGTCGTAGACTAGATACATAGAATTCCCCTCTACCACAACCCCTCCCCTCTTGGTTCGTTCCCATGTCTGAATTGTTAGAATGTCAGTCCAAATTAAGGTGTCAAAACAACCTGATTTCATATTGTTTTCTCTCTAAACTGGTAAGCCTACGTTCAACACCAAAACTAGTGGAATATAACGCAAGTTAAGGGCAGTGTTTTTGAAGTTTTTATGGTAACACCTATTTTGGCTAGAATTAATTTAATATTTCTCAAGTAGAAACATAGATTATAATTTTCTTCAAATGTTGATATCAACAGTTGTTGAATGGATGTCATGATCATATAAACATTAGATGACGAACTTTTTAAATTAATATAAAATGTTGTTATTAAATTACAGGACACCCTTGACAGATATACAACTGTTGTTATCACCACGGGAACAAAATTAAATTCTATATTTCCACTAGAGCAGTATTTTATATCTTTAGACCAAAAAGAGTTTTGATATAAAGTTTTTAAAAATACTGGCCTTCTCTTGCAACACCTTCCAACTCATCTTAACTATTAAATCTAATACCCATATTCACATACAAGTCAATTATTGCCGAGTTAACGACCAACTATCATGGAGACTATAAAAAAGTGACTATCATGGGAATTCGTGCGTAATATGTTATTATCACAGGTACTATTATTATTATAATATTATCACCGCGTCTTACTACCCGTTTGGGTTATACGCACTTAAGCTAATGTGTAATGGTAGATTGTGATGTGAGATGAAATGGAGGACCTACAGTTTAACATATAATCCAAACCACGTTGGAGGCCTGGAATTCCACACATTTACAATTTATGATTAATACATGTCTTGCCAGAAGCGGAGGGGTTTGGCAATCAGTTAAATCTGTGCCGGGACCGAGGATTGAACCCCGGGCCCCCAGCACAGGAGTCCGACACCTTACCCCTAGACTGCTAGGTCATCTACTACAGTTACTAGTTTACGTACAGACACATGCCCATAAGAGATACAAATAGTATAACATTGTTCAATCCTCGGTCTCGGCACACATTTATCCGATTACCAAACCCTTCCTTCACCTCTGACAAGACATCTTGTTAATGTGGGGAATGCCAGGCCTCCACCGTGGTTTGGATTCCACGT